>VWZS01003373.1:532476-758589 GCA_013397075.1 Rhabdornis inornatus | reverse complement strand
CCCTTAATTAGCATTCCCAATAAGCACGGCAGAAAGAATAAGAAAGGGAAAAAAAAACCAAAACAAAACAAACAAAAAAAACAAAGCAGAAGGCAGCTGGCTGGTGAGAGGTACAACTTGCCCCTCCAGAGGTGCAGAGCCGCATCTCCTTACCGGCACGCAGGGACGACGCGGCCGAGCCTCGCCCGGGCCGGCGCGGCAGCGCAGCTCCCCGGCCCCTTCTCCAGCCGCTCAACCTCCCCGCCTCGCACTAGGGCTCCCGCTCGGCCAGCAGCACTTTTTAACTCCGGCATGCAGGCAGCCCGAGCCGAGGGGGCTCTCTATCTGATTGGTTTCCATTCACTGCTCCTGATTAATAAAAAAAAAAAAAAAAAAAAAAAAAAAAAGAAAGGAGGAGGGGGAGGGAAAAAAAAAAAAAGCCAAACTCCTCCCTCTCGCTTGGCTCCCTGGCAGGCGCGCACACACACCCGCACATACGCGCACCCGCACCCCTGGCGCCGGCGCTGCGGCTGCCGGGGCCGCCCGAGCTGCCGCACCGGGGCCGGGGGGGCGCGGAGCGGGCGCGGAGCCGATTCCTCCGGGCGGGCAGGGATTTGCAACTGAATGCGGTGGGAGGGCAGAGGGGGAGGGTTGTACCAGGGAGCCCCCCTTCCCTGCCGAGAGCAGCCAGCTTCTTCCCAATCGTTTTGTAGCGATAGCTAAAGCGGAATAAAATCGGGGGAGGGGGGATAAAGAGGAGGCAGAGGCACGTTCCTCTGTTGTGAACTGTGTGTTTGTGCTGTGCGGTTTCTCATCCTCCGAGCTGGTCGTTAAGTCCTTCTCTCGACATCTGAGATGCCCCGCTGGTATTTTCCCACACTTCCCAGGAAGTTCCTGGACTTGATGAATCAAGATATTCCGGTGAATTATTAATGGAGATGACACTTCGTGGTCGCATGTGGCGGTTTCTATGTGAATGGAAAGCAGTGGAGGGGGATTTTCCAGGTACCTGCCTTTGCTTGGTCCCTCTCTTCCCAGAGGGCTCCCCACTCAGGAGGTTATGACTAATCAATGCAGAACGGACTGAAATCTCAGCTTTTGCTGTGGGACTCCTGGAGTCCCTCTGCACACAAGCATTTTGTACAACCTCTCTCCCCATCCCCCCAACCGCCTAAATACAGCCTGAAATAAGGCTTTACATGTTCTTAATCTATATATTAAATTACAAGACGGAAATTGCCAGCCAGTTTATTATTTTCCTGACAGGAGTCTACTCCCATTCAGCTGCACGGTGTCCCCTTAAGATTCATAGCAAATGTTGTAAGAAGTGAAGCTTTCTGCCATTTGCCTCTCGCATCTCCACAGTCTTAGGTTTGACCTTTATGTTTTTTTCCCTGCTAGTAAATCTAAAGTCATCTTGTTCTTCTTTCTTTTTCTATTCCTTTTTTCTTCCCTTGTTCCTGCCCACCTTTCACAATTTCTTCATGCTGTATATCTTAAGGATGGGTTTGTGCTGGCTCTAAGCCATCTTTGTGTCCTGTTTCTGGACTATTTCAAGGCTTTTAGTATAATTTAAATACCCTGAGCACCAGGAATTCAGGTAGCAATCCTACTGCTTGTGCTGTAATTTCTACAATGTTGCAGCACCATGTCCACAGCATAGCTGAAACTGGTGCTGGGTTTGTTGTAAAATGTGGAATATATAAAATTTTCTTAAGGAAGGATGTTCTTTAGTGTTTGATCTTTGTATACTCTCAACACTAGTCAACAAGAAGGGAGATTTAATCCATGAAACGCAGCTAACAAACATGCTCTAAGTGATGTCCAGGTGTTAGAATAACAAATTATTTGTTGGTAGAATTGCCTGGTTAAGGGTTAGGGCCTGACATGCTACAGTGATCTCAGACCTAGGGTGAGGTTGCCAGAGCTTGGGAAGAAGGGTGTTTCATTGATAATGGACGCAAAGAATGCAGAATTTGTGAGCCACAAGGACAACTGGCAGACCTCCCAAGGTAAGGAAGAAACTAATAAAGCTAACTCAGCAATTGTGCTGAAATCAGCTCCAGCTGGGTAAAAGGTGATTCTGGCAGGGAAAGATCATGAACATCAACTCATGGACCATCGACCCAAGAAACCCAACAACTCAAGAGAAAGACTGAGCATAAAGATTAATTAGCATGAGAAGCAAGAGAATCATTAACCAACAGAAGATAGGATACTAACTAATAGAGAATTATGTAACTTGTTGCCAATGAACACTAATTCTTTTGTTTGCTGAAATGTATAAACAGTAAAAATTTGATAGCTGGTGTGCTTGATTTGTGGAATACCACCAAGCACCCAGGCTTGTGCAACTGTGAGATAAATAATCAATGTCTCTCATGAGTGTGTAATTATTGGCTGGTTGCACACCAGGTAACAAATCTGATTTTTGTGGACAACAGGCTCCCTAAAAAAGCCTTCAAGCTATTTCCCACAGCCATCGTGTTGGTAGAATTCTTCTTTTAAGTACTCTGTATGATACTACAAAAGGCAAAACGGTGTAAAGAAGCTGGATTCTGCTTTGCATATATTTGTGAACTCAAGAAAATCACCCTGAAAATCCACTTAGGTACCACTGCTATTATCTGGCTATTTTAGTCTTTCTACAGCTGAGTTTTTCCAGCCTGCAGACCATTCTGGTTGCTCTTCTTTGAACTTCCCCTAGTTCCCTCATTATTTTCTTTTTTTCAGCAATGACAGGTCAGGAACTCAGTGAATATTTGCAGAGCATTCCCACAGGAGTTTTTGGACACAGTCTATCTCTCTTTATGACAGACCACATTTGCAGGCGTTCTTGTTCCCTGCCATATTGCGTTGTCAATTCACTGCCCACTCTAACCCTGAGGTCTCCTTGGGCATTATTCATTCCTAGATGTATCATACTCTGATTAGCTTTAATGAGGCTGCTTTTATTATTTTGTTTATTTTATTTTATTTATTATTTTAATTTTAATTTTCTCAATCGGAGTGGAATTAATAATATCCAAGAAGGACTTTTGTATTTTTGTTAAAAAGGAAAAGTTAGTGCAGGAGCTGTTGTGTTCTCCATAACATGTGCATAAGATATTTATCTTCTAATCAATTATATGAATTAGTGGTTCACAATTTGAAGTGCATAGCTGTGTGAAGAAGACTTCTGTCATTTTTGAGAATATTGTCCGGATGATGCTTTTCTTCCTCAGCTGTCTTCTATTGACAGCTATAATGGTAATAGAATTAGCAGATTAGATCACATCATTAGCCAAGGAAGAGCCCTGTATACCTGATACATTAGCTGGGTGAAAAGCTCAGCTAGGATTGTGAAAATTGATCAAGATTAGCTGAAAACAACTTCCCTGCCATGAGGTGGAGAATATAAGAAGGTCCAAAGAAGAACTGGATGTTCACGAGTCTAAGACTCCAAGACTGGAAAGGAGACAAACATTGTTTGCAGCTCTTGAACCAATCTCGTATTTGGAAATCAGAATGAATACTCAAGGTAGAACATACCATCTCAACACCTATCTTGTCTGTGGCTCTTCTCTTAAGCAAGCATTCCCGCCCATGGACTGATAAGAATTAGCCAGAACAAAGATCCCAAGTGGCAACTTCTGCCTCTGCAGCCTCTGTGGAATGCCCAAACCCTTTTGTCTGTGACCCAAATGTCCATGCATCTGAGTCACCAGCACAAGAATGAAATACATAGTGAGCTAGGAATATATGGCGATATTCTCTAAGCTATTTAGGTGAAACACTGTTTCCAAATAATAGAAGATGTCTATGTGGGGTTTAAAGACTAAACAGCCACTTATGGTTCATTACAAAGCTGCAGTATCTACAAAACAGTCTGCATGTCTCACTTTGTAACTCCACACTTCAGAGTTTGCACAACCTCTACCAAAAATAAAGAGGGACCTTACTCTGAATTTTTAAAGGGGAACACTCAATCTAAGAGAATTTCTCTTCACTCTTTTCTGCTTTTTTTTTCTTTTTTTCCTAGAGGTGGAGAGCCTTGCTTTCTCAAGTTTGAATGGCACATCTTTCAAGTCTTTTAGCCCAGTCCTGTAGATCTATATGCAGTGATCAAGGATTAGCCAGGCAATTGTGAGGGCTGAGATAATGTCACATTTTACCATTCTTCAAGCAAGATGTGCTTCTCATAGCACTGAAACAGCCCTTCCTAGGTGTTTTCCTAGTCTGTTGCAAATACCTAAGAAACAGGGTAGCACAAACTACTTTCCCATCTTCCTAATTCCTCCTGGTCTGCTTGGCCACAGGAAGAGTAATGGTTTGCCCAATGGACCCCAGTGATTGCATGCAGCTCTGCATAGTATATTTGTTCTCCATCTCTGCATAGTTCTGTTCTTTGTTGTTGGAACCCTGCAAACAGGGAGTTTTGAACTTTCTGTGCTGTCAGGCACTGAACCCCAAAAGAACACTGCTTTTGACCTGAGGCCTTGGAGAATGCTTCCAAAATTGAATGATAAAACTAGAATCACTGGTGTGTAGTTTGAATAGAAGTATGTAATATCACATAGTGAAGGGTTTAGAATTTTAAGTTATAGAATATAGTAATAGGTATAGGACAAGATGAAGGTTTTAGGGCGGAGGTTCTCTTTCTTTCTTCTTGTCCCTCTTCTTCTTGGGTATAGGTAGTACTTTTAAATTGGATAGAGAATGCCACACTGCAGGTCACAGGTGTTTAGTCATTAGGTCAAAAGTATAAATAATTTAGGTGTTAGTTTTTAATTGGACTGTTAGGCCTTAAAAGACCTTGTAACAAGCAAGATACATCACCATTTCTTCATTTTTAGCTTGTTAGCTTGAAGTGCTGTAGCACTCACTGTACCATAAATAAGAATTAATAAACAACTGAATCCGAACACAGAATTCCGTCTCTTGTGCATTCAATCCCAACTCTGGCTGAAGAGAAAAAAAGAAGATGAAAAGTAATACTTTGTCAGTGTCCTTCTTCTAGTCAGCCCCCCAAAATTGTAGAAGGAGATTATTCCAATGAATCTGAATGCTATGTTCTAATTTCAGTTTGTTACATGTTTTAGCCTCTTCTAGGAAGAAAAACAGCAAATGGTTTGATTGGTTCCTTCATGAACCACATGAGGAACTACTCCATTTCTGCCTATTCCATAGATATTTTAGGGTGAAAAAGATTCCCACTGTGAGATACAAAAGAACAAAGAAGCAAAATGTGAATCAGAGCTTGCTGATTTTTTGGAAACATTGTGAAATCTGCCTGGTTTTTCTTAGCTTGCTCTCTGAACTTCTCAGCTGCTTCCCAAGTAGGCAACCTGATACTGCAAATTCTTGCAGTTTCATGGTTTCTTGAGTGTCTGTCTTTCCCCATTTCAGTGGTGAAAGTCAGGGAATGATGGGAATTAGAAAATAGTAATAACATTTTTGGTTTATCCCTGAAGTAGTTGTATTTATTCATTGATAGTGCAGTTCCTCTGAGCAAACTGGAACTTCAGTCTTCTTGTCTAGGTTGAAGATGAAAATTTATTTTCAAAACTATTCTAGAAATTCGATTTTCTAGTTAACTACCATGGTAGCTATTCCACTGCTTCTCTGGGTACATGTAAACTGCTTCAAAGAAACACATAAACATATTTTCTTCAAGGAATACCTTTACTTCTGAGTTGAATAAACCTGATCATCATGATCCCTCACCAGTTTTTCCTTCAGTGTTTAGTCCATGCCTTTTTTGCCTAGGGATGGTAAAAACAATTTCATTTAGGATTAAACTCATACTGAAACAGATATTTTCAAAACTGTCATATACCTCTGAATTTCTTAGCTCTCCTAATTCCAGTGGTATTAAAATATCACAAGAACAGCTGTTGTTATGTTGCTTGTGGAGTCAGTAATTACAGAATTGTGTTGTGAAAGTAACAAGCTGAAGGGTGGCAGGTAAGTTTCACACACAGATGGTTTAAACAGGTTCAGCTGAACCAAACCTTTGTATTTCAGGGTTCACCCCTCACTCATGGCAAGCTACCAAGAAACTCTGCTGTTAAAAATAATGTAACAGCATCCTTCACCTTTTGCATTCTCAATATGTTGGATTGATCATTCCTGACAGAAGCATAAAAATGTCAGCGCAACAAATAAGATGGGTAAATAGCAGCTAATGCCTGGGGAGTTTCATTGCCTCAACAGGTACATGAAGTTATAATTGCACTAATCAGCATTCCTACAAGCAGCCAGCACTTCAACTTGCCATAGAAAAGGCCTGAAAGGACAGAGACTTCTTCCATGCAAAACACCACGGAGATCAACTAAACCTCAACCAGTATGGTCTTTAAAAATGAAAGCTTACATCATTAGGGTAAATGAGGAGCCAGCACACATCTACATGCATGGGATGGCAGCAAATGAAAAATCAGATTCTATCCCTCTAGCTGAATAATCATTATACAATAGAATCAGTTCATGACCATATTTCACTGTACGTCATCCAGCTGCTGTCAGAATCTTGATAGCTTCCCTGGAACTGATACAAAAGGTTATCAGTGATAATCTGATGCCGCTGTTGTAGGAGTTGTTAGTCATGAGCACTAGTCGGAATCTGGAGATAACTACCCTTTTCCACATGCAATGTTATTGTAGCAAAATTAGAAGGTAATGCATTTTTCTATATTGGTCAAAGTTTTGGATGCTTTGGGGATATTTTACAAGATAAACATTTTTCAAGAAATATTCAATTTTCTGTAAAAAATACCCTTTCATTTATTGTGTAACCTGCAGAACTCTTCTACATGATTGCATTTACTGTCACAAAGCCCCACTTTGGCCATGAAACCTATTATTTATTTATGTGAAGCTAACATTCTTACCAGTCCCCTGTCTGCTTGCATCCATCGATTCTCTTCTCTAAGGCTCAGAGTTTCTGTGTAATTTACCATGGTTTAACCAGTTACTTCTCACTGCCTGAGCCACAGTGACTGTATGTACTCTCCGATGGTAGAGAACACCATATAATTCGATTTTGTCAATCCCTTTTCACTGTGGACTGGGCTAAAAAGAATTATCTTCCATTTATTCCTGGCTAACAGTGCCTCTATGAACAGGTACTATGCCTCATCTGATGTAGGCTACTCACTGTGCAGTAATAACTTGCTTGTGAGTCTGACATGAACATACTTCGTATTTTAATAACTTCTGGAGAAATAACTGTCTTTTCACCTCAGCTTGCACAGTAGCTAGTGCAATGGGAGAAAAAGCACTAAAAAAGTCATGCAGATAATTAATACATTAAAATCACAGTGTATTTTTCAGTAGTGCACACATACACACATCCATTTGCAGATTTCCTGGCCCAAAGGATTTGTCACCTAAATAGAGTTGAAAGGCAAATGCCGAAAAGGCAAATGAGGAGATGAAGTGAGTTAAGATTCATGCAGTAGGTCAGTTTAGATCTGGGGATAAAAATCAAACCTGGCTCCTACTCTGCTCTAGCTCAAACCAGTATTTTATCCGCGTATTCAGAGTGCCTGTCATGGCTGGTTCCTACCAAAGGTTTGAATCCAGGTCTATCTTTCTCATTTCTCATGTAAGTATTGCTGAGAACCACAGGTCACTCTTTTTCCCCAGGCTGATCATCAGTTCCTCCTTCTCAGGATGAGGATTTAGTTCAAATCTTCATCTTTCCTGATAACAATGTTGACACATACACTCTTCTGTCTGTTAGGCTAGGTCATTTACACAATGAATAGTAGATAATTTTTGAGTAGTGTTCTAAAAAGTGGTGCTTTGCTCTCCCCCATCTCCTCCACGTTTTGATTCGTATAGTCCCAAGTATGTTCCTTGTGTGGCTGCAGTGACTTGTGGAGTTACACCAGCACTGAATTCTGCAACACACCCACACCCACCCACAAACCTCCCTTACACTAAGGCTGCAAATGCACATTGCATTTTTCCTGACAAAGCAGTTTAAGTAATTTATCTTTCCTCTACCTGTGGCTTCATCATTCCTGCCTCTGCCCCCACTCACCTCTCTCCAGATTTGTCATCCAAACCATCAGTAGGATATGCTGTAACCTGGTCACAGAAATCAATAGGGTTACAAATTATTCTTGACAAAGTTAGTTTTGTAATTTGGACCATTTGAATCACCTGTTGCAGTGGTAAATCTGAGTGGATCATGAACTACTGCATCTCTGTGTATGTGCAGGAGAGTGGTGGTTGGGGGAAATTTCTTAAATGACTGTGTCACTGGAAAAAATGTAGCATCATACTACACATTAAGAGATACATTACCTTTTCAGGAGAAGTTGTGTAGCAGCACAGTAATAAAAATGATGAAAAATGCCCAGGACACTTGTGAAAGATCGTTCTCTAGCTCTATACAGAATTTGAAGTGATCTAGAGTTTTGTATTAGCATTTACTTGAGCTAATCAGTGAATCTGCTGATGCCTTTCCACTTAACAACTGATATTGTCTTCCCAGAAGAAACAAACGCCCTTTGTACCCCATCTTTGTGGGTTCTTTGTATGTTATTTGCTTTATCTAGGAACATAATTTGCTGTTCCTGATGTTTGGCTGAAAGCAGGGGCCTAGCAAATTTTCTGGTGACATTTATGACATTTTGATGACATGGGCAATTTTATTCTTCCCTAGAAAAGGTCTTTTTTCTCCCCGTCCTTCTTCTTTTTGGAATTCCTCTCATCTACTTTGTCACAAAGGCCTTCATCTGAAGAGTGGAAGTTGCAACTCCTTATGCCTTTCTTTGAAGCCACCAGAGAAACTTTGTGATTCCAGTTTATAAAGTAACCAGGATATTTTCATAACTTTTGTCCCTATATCTTGTGACTGTAACCTTTGTTACTGCAGGAGAGTGACACTAATCTCAGTCTCTTTCGTAAGAAGGCAGGGGTATTTTGAATTTAAGTGGATGTCTGAATTTCAAATGAAGGTGTGATTGCAGCTGAAAATGTACAAATGTTTATGCAGTATCTGTAAATACATATACTTTTCTTAGAAAGCTGCAAAATTTAAAAGATTTCCATCTCATCTGCTTCCATGCTGGTAACTTGTAACTCCTCATCCTAATCCTCCAGGGTTACTTATATCGTTGCCCAGTCATCCTGTATCCTGGATCCTCAAGCCCTGGCACTTTCAAGGAACTTGTAGAAATCAGGAACCAAACTCTTGGCAGAATTTTTTATGACTCCCTTCAAATGGAGTTGCACAACTACTCTATGTGTGACATTAGAAGTCCCTAAGGATGAGGCAGCTCACTAATGGTTGCTATGAAATGCAAAGGAAATATTGAAGTTGCATAATGCAGCTCGCTACTCGGCCTGGTATTAATATTATTTTGGCCATTTTTCCTTATATGAAGAGAAGTATTCTTGACTCTGTTAAGGATTTCCAGTCAGAAAGAGAAGCGGCAGCCTTTTATTTTGCATTTAATGAGAATAGTCCCCACTAGGAAAGAACATATTGTCAGGACCTTTTTTATTTACTTTCTCAATTAGTACCAAACTGTGATAGTAATTCACGAGAGAATTCATACACTGCTTTCTGCATTTCACTGTCTCCTTTTCCTGCAGCTATTTCAGGAACTGCAACGCCGTGGGATACACCTAGATCCTGTTAATAGGTATCATACCAAAAAGGAAAAAGCTAAACATCCTCTACTAGATCCTCCTTCTAACCTTTTATTGCACCATCCTTCTATTAGGGTAGGAAAAATTTTAGCAGCAATTAGAGTGTGGCAGGTGGAGTCTTGTAGGAAAAGACCATCTCATAGTTAAATGGAAATAAGTATACTAGCAAGGACCCATGATAATGCAGGGGAAGACAGTAGCTGCTTTGGGATTCTTGTTGGAAATCCTAGTTTATTGACCTAGGTTGTAGGTCTGCAAGTTAATAGAAACAGACTAAACTTTGGGCACCAGAGTAGTCCACCCAAGTCTGGAGTGTTCACCTTCCATCTTTGTTGAATCAAGGCTCGAGGTACTGTGGGGATTAGCACTACAGTAAAGCTCCACTGGAGACTATGAAGAGTTAAAAAATCCTGTTTACATGTTCTCCTTGAATTGGGTGAGCCCACAGGCTTTGTTTCACACTTGAAATACTGTATAGCCTATTTGAATCTTTTTGTAGTGCTTAACATTAGCATCTCACACACAGTTTACATTACTTTGACTTTTGGAAGTCCCACTGTAGAGGATTGGGAAAATCTAGAGTTCTGTATTAGTAAACCCATGACAGAAAAAAGCGGCAATTATCTCTTGTTTTAAAAGCTCCAAAGTGTAATTCTTGCAGTTAATTCCTGCAAGGTTCAGAGAATCTAGGGTGAATTTGGTTTGTGGTAGATATTTACATTCTCTTTTGATCAGCAATATATTTATATATAAGAACACTGATTTCAATAACACTCTTCTACTTAAACTTCCAAATTAAATAGACCCTATGGGGAATCTGATGTACATTAGTAGACTGTTGTTCGAGGTCCAGATGAGTATCTGATGCTATCGATAAAAATAAGTTTCTTGGCATGTCCTTGACCAAAAAAAAAGAAAAAAAAAGTTTATAAGGCTCTTTCTTACTAGAATTAATTTTGCCTTCTATTTTCTCCCATATGATTAGTTATATATTAGCTAACCACCACAGCAGGGAAAATGCCCAACAACTGTCTGGAGACATAAAATCATGTAACACACACCCAGTAGGAATATAACTCATAGGAGCTGTTGGGATGGGGCTTTAGGAAAGACCATTAATTTATAATTGGCCACTGTTCATCTGACAAAAAAAGATAGAAACTGTGAGTTCAAAAGGGACTTCAAAATGTGAACCTGTCAAAGCCTGTGCATTGTATTTGCTCTGGATGGTGCATTAACATCTCTAGCAAAGCTTATGCTATTTTGAGTGATGGAGGGCCTACTGTGTAGGGCTGGGGAAAAAGAAATAAAGTTCTATATTAGTAAGCATGTGACTGGAAAAAAAGGCAATTATCTCTTTCTTTGAGAGCTACAAAGTACGGTGGTGGTAGCTTCTGACAAGAGTAAACTAGATGTGCACAGCTTAAAGGCAAACTGAGGACATGCAGATGAAAAGTTCAGCCCTTTTCTCATTCCCCCCTCCTTTCTTTACCCAGCCTTGTGATCTCTTTACTACAGCTGGAGAGAAAATCTGGGGCACTTGTTTCTTTCATTTCTTCCAGATTGTTATTTTATCCTCATTTTTGGTAGAGTGGTAATGATATCCAGTGGCTGCTTAGATGAATCACTGATAGATATTCCTTAGGGATATTCCAGAAAAATGCATCCCAGCCAGGACTTATTTCCTAAGTCACAGCATGAATTTGAAACCTATACAGTCTGCCAACAGTAATCAGCTCCTGTCACTGGTCAGGTTTCCATTATTTTTTCCTTGGCTCTCTTCTTCAACCATTCTATTTTGTCCACCCGCACTGGCAATTAAAGGCTGCAATGAGCCTCTAATGCACATAAGGAGGCAAGAACACACACAGAATCCTTTCTTATCCTTGCATTTCATCTCCAGAATATTATGATTCTTTCTGTCCTTTGCACTCACTAGCTTATGCTAGCTTGGTTTCGGATTTACAAGATGCTTCCATTTCTTTTCTTGTGTAGTTTGCAAGAGAAAACCTGGCTCACTGAAATCTGCAAGGAGTAGGGGCATAGTCAACAGAAAAAAAATCAGAAATATTATAATGAAAAGGCAGGTGAGCTTTATTCAGGGATTCAAAATCTTGAAATGAAAAGTGACATGTACAAAGGCTCCATATCGGAGGTGAATACTGCTTCTGAAAGCACAGAGTAATCTCACCAAAGTCCAGTTTGTGTCACAAGATGACCAAAGGGCTTTGGAGGTGGTTTGTTGTCCTGTTACTTCTGAACCAGTCATCTGAACTTAAGCTGTGCTTGTTACTAGGATTGGTTTGGAACTGGGAACTGATTGTCGCAGAAGCTGCCCTGGACACATTGCAACATCTCCCTGCAAAATCTCCGAGCTGCGGCATTACCTTTTATGGAAAAGTTCCCCTTCCAGTACAGCTTTTGGAATGGCACATCAGCTCTCCCTCCTCAAGAAGGCCTTTCCAGTTGGCCTTCGCCGGCTGTGTCAGCTGCCAGGTAGAAAGCAATCCATCACTGCTTTCACTCTCTTACACAGCAGGCAAATTTTTAAAGGAAAACGCTGTTAGAGCTGGATGAAAATAATTTCCCAAGCTTGCATGACTACTCATCTATTGCCATAGCAGTACTGAGAGCTCCTGTGGCTGAACTAATGCGACATCAGGTGAAAGCTGCTGGGCTTCCTTGCGTGGGCTCATCCTGCTGGCACAGAGCTGGGGCAAGCCAGGCATGAAGCGCAGGGTGGGAGTGAGGCTGCCTTCACACCAGCCTTGCCCAGCCTGTAATTCTGCATCCCAAGCAGTGAATCTGTGGGCTATGTTGCTGCAAAACAGACATCTGGCCTGGATCAAGAACCGGCTCACAGTTGCTTTTTCTTTGGTTGTTGAACAGAGCATAGATTCACAGTAATGAATGATGATGCATTGGTACAGTGGCTGCATGCTGGCTATAGGGCAACAGGCAACTGCTGATACAGCCAGCTGGTAAAAATTCACCTGTCACCACTGGCAGAGTGAATTAATACATTGCATCCACGATCTATGATGAACTCTGAAGCCAAATGTACTATATTGCCAAAGCACTGCCTTGATATTTTTGGGGGTTTTGGTAAGATGCATCCAGCTCCTAGGGCTGCAGGGGCTGAGGAGGGTGTAATTACGTGTTATGCTTGGGAAGGATGCTTGGGAAATGCTGAAGGCTGCATTGCAGTTTGCCATCCCAACTCCTCCAGCTCTGCTGACACAGCTCGATGAGAGCTGAACCAGTGAGCTAGGTCACTGAAGTTATTTTGCTGTAACTTCTCAGAGTTACTTTTAACCCCAAGCATTTGAGTGATCTGGTTTACAGAGCAGTCAGATAAACAGTTGCTGTGGCTCATCAGGAAGGGTAAGACTGCAGTGTGAAGTGAGAGGCTGAGCAACTAACTGCACTGCCCCAGCCACTCTGAACTCTCTGGCAATCCCTCCATGTCAGAGTTGAAAAATATGGTGTATATTTTGCAGCACTGCTCCCAGAGGTATGAGCATCTTAGGAATAGCCACTTCTCACTGTACAGTCTTCATCTTAAAATAGAGCAGGCTAAAAGGATTTTTGTTTACACTAAAGCAAAAGCTCTAGATGGAGCAAATTATCCCTGTAGTATTTAATTCGTGATTCAGGCTCATCTGTGACTCTTCCAGTTTCTCTTCAATTAAAAGAGCATGTAACTGCACGTAAACATTTAGCCTAGTCAGATTTAGACAACATTAAGGCTCGGATGCTAAACTGCTTGTACTTTTCAATGGCATTTGGGTGGTAAACTCTTATTTCTTCCTTTAAAATTAATTACAGGATTCCAGGCAGTTTTTTTTCCCTTTTTATTTTGTGAATGGTTCTTTTATTATAAGAATCAAGTAAATACGTGATTCTCCTGCTAGTATTGCAATAACAACTCCATAAAATATTGGCACTTCTGTAACAAAAAAAGCCACCCAAATGAAATTTTTACCAAATCCTAGCTAGCTAGTACATTTGCAGGGTGCCCTCTTATGATCAAAACCTTCTGTTATCATCTCTGTAGGAATGTCCCAATGAGGTCACATTACATTACCCCCTGCTGGGGATTTTCTCTCTCATGTCTCCTGCTTGGGGCTAAAAAGATTGTAAAATGGGTGTTCAGTGTCCCACTGAATTAGCCAAAATCCTAGATTAAAAAGCAGCGATTTCTACTTATTTTAATCAACTTTGTACCAGTCTTGTTCATTGTCCTTTCAACAAAAGAATTGTTTATCCCATTTTTTTTATTAGATCTCAAATTAATGTCTTCCAGGGGAGCCACAGAAACTAATTGGAATAATAAATGTACTCATACTTGCTGATGTGTTTTAGCATACTACAATTCAGATACAGTGCATATGAATAGTACTTAATAAAAGTTTGCCTGATGGGGCACAGGCTAAAAAGAGACCTCGTTTTTTCTTTATATCTGACTGTAGTTATGTGAATTTCTCATGTTATATTTCCCTCTGCCTTTCTAGGCCTTTGTACTGCTGATGAGCAGAAGGCAGAGGAGGTAAGGTCACTCTTCCTTTCCTGTTTCCTTGTCATCATCATCAACTGATGTATTTGCAACAGAAATGATACTATTCTTGTTTGTTCTCTCCTCTGAGACCACAGAGAAACTCTTCTGAATGTTAACAAAAGGCTTGAAGTATCTGTCTGGTATATAGAGAAAGGCCTCTGTCATCCTGTTTTCTGCTCCTTAATAATGAAAGTAGCTGCCAGAATCATAAGCCCAGCATGGTGGCAGTTGCCTCACACAGTGACTCCGTTTATTTTGTTTGCATGAAGCTTTGAAGTTGGATCTTCATGGTCCTTTAATCAGGAGAAACTCATTGAGTTTTTAGACTTCGTTTTCAAACACTGAGTTATCCAAGAAGTGGGATGAAAGATATGGTGTGGAGCAGACAAAAGCTGAAAAACACAAATGTGATGTTTTCTACTTGTTTATTTGGATGACTAGAAAGTTGGGAAATAGACAAACTTTCTGTATCTCTCCTCTTCAGTGCTTTGTCCCCTGTTATTATGTGTGTGGTAGATACATTGCTACCTATCCATGCCCATGATCTACCGTCACCAAGGTGTTCTTGGGCTGCAAGGCACTTTCTTGTGTTACTGGCTTTATAATCACAGGAAACAAAAGCTTGTAATGACTACTTTGAAGTGAAGAACAAATCCTTCTCTGTCTGTCTTTCCATATTACCTTACCACATTCTGTTACCAGAAATATGTCCATTCTCTGGAAAATACTCACTAATAAGGTGCAAATCCATCTCCCTGCTATGTATTAATTAATTCCTACTGATATTATAGAGATGTCTTTAATTAAAAAAAAAAAAATGAAATCCAGACAAACAAGAAAACATCACCCAAACCCTAGCCTGCTTTGCAAAATACTCACCCTATGTCCTTTATTAGCAATTTTTATTATAGTTTGAAAGATTATCACTTGCATCAGTTATTACCAATCCCATTTTTGACTCTTTTGATTTTGACTCTGCCCCATAATATGCTCGTGGGAGTCTATGTGTACAGTATTTTGCTTTTTTTCATCTCCACCCATGAATTAAAAGAAAGTTCAAGTGTACCAATGTGTTTTTCTGATATTGGTATGACTGAGTGCAAGAGTGACTGATAGGTCAGGGGATCATGCTGCCAGCCAGAGGGACCTTGACAAGCTGGAGAAATGGGCTGACAGAAATCTTAGAAAGTTCAACAAGGGGAAGTTTAAAATCCTGGACCTGGGGAGAAACAACCCTGTGCACCAATATATGCTGTGTGCCACCCAGCTGGCAGGCAGGTTTTCAGAAAAAAAAAAGGTTCTGCTGAAGAGCAAGCTGAGCATGATCCAGCAACATGCCCTAGTAGCTAAGAAGGCTAATGTTATCCTGGGCAACATTCAGCAAACTATTGCCAGTGTTTAAGGGGATGTGATCCTTCCCTTTTATTCAGTGCTTCTGAGACCACACCAGGAGTACTGTGGATGTGGCCCTGGACAACTGTCTCCAGGTGATCCTGCTTAAGCAGAAGACTTAGAGCAGATAACCTCCAGAGGTCCCTTCCAGCCTCAACCATTCTATCATTCTGTGATTCTTTGATTTGGTTATTCTCCTATTAAACCAGGCATGAGCAATCTGTAATTATGCAAAATAACCTATTCCAAAACATTGCAAACATTCCAAAACATTGCCCCTGAAAGACGATCACCAAAGAAATGTTTCCATCATTTTCCAGGACAACTCCATTTTTACTCCTGCCCTGCCACTGCATTCATATCAAGGACATTTCAACTCTGCAACAAGGTTTAAACGAATGTCAAGACTTCTCCAGTTCCATGGGCCCTTACTAGTTCCAGTTCAGGCCATTACCTGTAGTCAAGGTCTATGAACAAAGGGTGAAGCTGCACATTTAAACAGCAATATTTATGTCAAGAATAAGCAGTTTTACATACTCCTGCAGAGCGGTGGAGTGCCAACAAGGTCACTCAGGTCCCTTTCCAGCTGACAGTGCTCCTCCACAGCAGAAAAAATGAGCAAGTAATGCCTCTGTGGCAGGAGTGGCATCTGCCCAAAGAGTGCAGTGCAAAGTACTCCAGCAGATGCCATTATCTTTCTGCTTTTACCTATTCACAGGAAATAGAGAAATGCTTCCCCTGTTCCCCTGTCCAAGGATCTCTGAGGAATCAGGCTGTAGGCTGCCTGTTGAATTATACTGTAGAGTGAGCTGAACAATACAATTTTTTTTATACAGCTCTATAATTTCCAACCATAAATTTAATTGGAAATTTTAAGGATAAGAGACTACTAAAAGTGAAATGGTTTAAAAGTTATTGACTGAAGTAAAAAGATTTGTGAACTAAACAGGGATCTCAATTGCGAAAAAGAAGATTAATCTATCTGTTTAATTATTTGCATGGGTAATATCATAATATCTGAGCACTTTAGAGGTATTACGAATTTTCTCAGTTCGCTGTAAGTTCATCAGAAATGGTCATGTTCTGCTCTGAAGTGGGACTCACTGAAGGTGTGCAACACTTCTGCCATGGAATTATTTATTTTGGTAACTGCCCCTTGACAGGTTCAAATTTACACGAGTATGTTAGAAAGTTATTTGTCTTAGTTTATGTTCTAATCAAAATTAGGTTTAAGGTCTACAGAGCATTTTGCTTTTAGAGGGATTATTCAGTTAAATATGTAGGTGAACACCCTGAAATGTCTTGCTCATATGGATTCCCTCCCCTTTTTTCACACTAGAAGTATTTAAAACAAACTCTTCCATAAACTACAATAGTATGGACAAAATCAGAAGAAAAATGTGAAGGATATTGCATAGGTATGATACAAGTTTATGAGCCCTCCGCTAACGAAAGAAACTGCTTCTAGATAAGCAAGATCACTGACGACACAAATCTGGGAAGAGTGGCTGATACCCCGGAGGGCTGCGCAGGCCTTTAGAAGGACCTCACAGTTGGAGAGATGGATGAAGTGGAGCATTCTGAAATTCAACAAAGGCAGCGTCCTGCCCCTGGGGGAGAATAACCCCATGGACCAGCATGGTCTGACCTGCTGGGGACGAGCTCTGCAGAGAAGGACCTGGGGTTCTGGTGGAAAACAAGCTGTCCATGAGCCAGCAGTGTGGCCAAGAAGGACAAAGGTATCCTGCATTGGAAAGAGCATTGTTGCCAGCAGGTGGAGGGAAGTGATCCTGTCCCTCTGCTCAGTCCTGGTGAGGTCACATTTGGGGTGCTGTGTCCGGTTCTGGACTCCTCAGTACAAGAGAGACAGGGAGCTCTTGGCACGGGTCCAGTGGAGGGCAACAAAGGTGGTTTAGGGACTGGACCCTCTCTCTTACAAGGGAAGGCTAAGAGAGCTGAGCCTCTTCAGTCTTGAGAAGACACAGCTGAGAAGAAATCTCATCAGTCTATCAGCGTCTAAGGGAGGGTGTCCAGGCTCTTCTCAGTGGTGCCAAGCAACAGGTGAAGAGTCAATGGGCAGAAACTGACTCACAGGAAGTTCTACCACAACACAAGGCAGAGTTTCTTTACTCTGTGGGTGACCATGTGTGGACAGAGACACCTAGAGAGCTGCAAAATTACAGCTCAAGAATCTTTTCTCTCAAGCCTGAATCCTTCTTGCTTCCCAGGCTGAGAAGCTGATGTTAGCTGCAGACAGAAAGGAAATTTCCCAAGGTGATAAATGGTCAAAAACAACTTAGAATCTGGTGAAAAACAGAGTGGAATTCATAATAAAGATTAACACTTCTTGTTTTTCCCATGGGATACATCCTGAGGCCTGGTCTCCTGGATGTTTATCCCAATTAGCCAATGAGCTACTGTCCTGTTCTAGTCTCTCGTAACATGCTTTAAATACAAGCTCTCCGCTCAATAAAATTGGCCTTTTTTCCCCTAAAAAGGTCCATGTGTTTGTTGCTCTTTTTCCCTCTCTCTAGGACCGCAACCACAACCATGCACTGAACAGACTGCCCAGGGTTGTTTTGGTGTCTCCCTTACTGCAGATATTCAAGAAACATCTTGACACAATTCTGTGCCATGTGCTCTAGGATGACCCTGCTTGTGCAGAGAGGTTGGACTAGATGACCCACTGTGGTCCCTTCCAACTTGACCCATTGTGTGGTTCTGTGAAATTATTCCGTGGAAACTGTGCTACTTCAATACATGCCTGTCAGTTTTCAGTGATTCACAAACTTCTGGACTTTCAGCTGAGGAGCAATTTCCTTTCTGTTTTTGTGTTTTTTCCCTACATTATGTGTTAAGTACTCCAAAACAAGCATGTTTTGTATACGAAAGTATTATGCATTAGAAAGGAGAATGAGTGAAATATATTCATACAGTGCTTGGATTCTCATTGTTCCCAGTGATTTCAAATGCAGAGCAGTTAGCAGTTGAAAGGGAAGGGAAAAAAGAACAGGTGACAGAGATAGAAGGATGCAGTGGACAGATATTCGAATGCACCATTGGTGTGTCTGCAATGCTGCTACAGGTGTGCAGATTTTGAGTGTTTTCAGATATGTTTAATATAGAGTGTTGCCACCTGAGATGAACTGAGTATTTCAATCCCAGACATGTGGGAAGCATGCTTTGCTGAAGCCTTTCTAGGTTATCCTAGCTCATTATGTGCAGGTTGGCCCACGAGGGGGTATGTGTGCTGCAGTTGTACATCTCAGTATTGCCAAACTCTGGGATTAGACATAGTGGATGGCGGAGAGAGAGAATAAAAGCACGTGGGTTTATATTCAGACTTTATTCTGGACTTCTACTCTACTGGTTCTGCTGCACTGACTATATCTGAAAAATTATCATGAAAGGACTAGTGTGAATTGGAGTCAATTCAGTGTGGATGAATAACCCACACTGACCTCCATGATGCTGTGTTAAGTTTAATGTGCCTGGTACTCACACTAATTTGGTGAAAACTTGATTAAGTAGCTCCACACTGTGCTGAAGCCATGGGTGAAGCTGCAATGTCAAGCCATACCTGGAGATCTGCTAATGCCAGTGGGAAGGACTTCAGTGGGCCAAGTGCTTGCCATGCAGTGAGCAGTGTCAGGGCCCAACACTCACCATAATGTTTGGCGTCTACAAAATTCCAAAGCTTTTTATTTCTAGGAATTTTTATTTTATTAAGAGTATTTCAGAAGGCTATGTTTTGAACTAGTTACAAAGACACCATAACGCTACCTCAGATCTGGGAATCTTAGCTACTGATTCTCACTTGGTAGGTACAGTCTCTTTAAAACAGATACAGGGACATTTCCCTCTTCTAAAAGGAAAGTAGCCCATGAGCATTGGAGGAAAGGCTTCTTTCTTAGAAGAGGTTGGAGAATTGTATCTTATGGATAAGTCACAGCCTTTCAGTGATCCATGCAGTAGTAGGATCTTCTTATCCTGTCATCTCTTTTCATCAAACTCACAGGAATTTAAGACTGTTACAGCCTCTGCCCTTCTGTTCAGCTTGTCTGAATTTGGCCAATGAGTTCAAAAGTCATTCTAAGAACAAGCTCTTGGAGAGATGAGTATCCACACAAACAGCAGAAGTACTTTGGAAAACAGATTTGAAAATAATACCATGCTATAATAGAAAAAGCTGCTTTGGTTTGTGTGGTTTGTGAAGCATAGTAATGGAGTTGCTTAAACATGTGATCTGTCTGGGCAACATTTCACTGAAGTAAGATTTTATGAAATTTTATGGAGATAGAGCTCATTTATCTGTGATTGGTATGATAACTGAAGCATTTGTTTTAAATTTCCAGAAACTGTAATTCCTAGATATATAAATTCACCTGGCAGTCAAAACAGCTATTGGAAATCCCACAAATGTCTTGTTGTTTTTAATCCCATATCCAGGAAAGAAGCCAAGCTATTCAACAGTTTGAGCACTGAGCTTTCTGAGCTCAAGAATTGAGTCTGTGCTGGGTCCAAATAAGCAGTCTGTTGCTGCTGTCATTTTATTTGGTCAGTTTTACCTCTATGTTGCATTCTCCAATCCCCACAGCTGCTCATTTTAGTGGTACCAGTGCTGACTCAGCCAGCTGGGATGAAGTGGTCCTGCCTTTGTAACGAGGCAAGGAAGCACACAGGCAGGAGGAGTGGGTGTGAAGCAGCCTAATCCACTCTCATTGACACTGGTCACCAAACTGTATGCCATTAAGAAATTATAGGAACATCCCAGCCAAATCTAGGAAAGAATCTAGCAAAAATGCTCCCAAAGGCTCTTGTGAGTGCTGTGAAATTGTACTTGTTTCAATGAATAGCCTGGGGTGGTCTGTCCAAACCTGACATAAAATGAATCTGACCTGATTTACGTGAATAATTTGAGTCGTAACTTCTTCCAACTGACGACTAAGACTCTGGAAAGAATGATCATGTCATAATTTATCAATGAAATGGGCTTCCAGCATGCAGAGTCAGCAGGATCTGTTCCTTAGCCTGAGTAACACATATTGTTACTTCTTGCTCGGTCAGAGGTGAGATACTGCTCTTTTGGCCTTGTTGAGCTCATCGGAGAGCCTGGGGGTTATTTAGCTAGAGTTTAAATAAAACTCCACTGGAAAGCCATTGCTGCTTTGGGACTTACCATTTTTCTCACAGTTAGGTCTATTTCTGTGAAATGCAGTCATGCTCTCAGGTGATCTTTGCAGGCTTTTTATATGGATAGTCATGAAGGACTTAACCAAAGCTGAACATAGGTTTTTGTCTTAGTCTATATACTATGACTTTATATATCTGCTTTTCTATGCCTTCTATAATTCTTGGTTAAAGCAAAATGAAAAGTAATTTATTAATTTTCTAAGCTATTACCTCATTTGATTCAGGGCTTTCTCTTCATACTGTTTTGGCATGATCTTGGTATAAATTTAAATGTTTCACATACAGATGCCAACTTTTTACTAGCCTTTATGAAGATTTTTTTTTCATGCTACTAGAGAGTATGCTATATTTCTGTCATATAAGCATTTGCAATATCTTAGAATACAACAGTTGTCAGGGATGCAAAACCATTTATTTCTTTACTCCCTCATTCATTAATGCTGAAAGTCACAAAGGCCACAACTCTCAGGACCTTAGCTTCCCTGACTGCCTGGGAGATTCACCTCCCAAATAAGAGATAGTCACAATATTGTTCTTGAAGTCTGGTTTTGAAATTATCTTCATTGCTGCATCATTTGCAATTTCAGGTAACTAGTTGTATGTTAGAAGATAATCTCTTGTCAGAGGTTGAAATGAGCCCCCAAAATGAAAAGGTTTTCTTGCTGCTAATGTGTAAGCCTCCTTGTGTCTACAGGCTTTGCTTGTCAGGAGTGACTATGGCTCTGTTTGGCTCATATAGACCCATAAATGTTCGACCTAATTTTTTAGTTAATTTCTCTCTGATGAAGGAACAATTTGTGATCCCAAAGACACCCGTTGATACCACAGCACCAAAGATGCAGTGATATGGAGTGTTTCTTTTTACTTTCTTCCAGCATAAGACCTAAAATGAGAATAATGTACAGTTATGAGTACTTTTCTTTTCAAAACTTCTATATGCTGGTAGGAATGACTGATCTCCTTCATATTTTCTAAAGCTCTGATAATTAGGACATGGTGGGAATACTGCTGTTAAGCACCATATAAAGCCTAAGCACTGGCAGTCTTTAGGACATGCTCAGCAGATGAAAGGAAAACAATGGATGAAAGGAAAACAAACCCAGAGTTACAGATGGCATTCAGCCATACACTGTGGACTTTTGCAGGAGGAGTTTTTTCTTGCATTCAGCATGCAAAATGCACAGCCGGAAGGAACACTGTCAGGCACTTCTTCTGACCCCAGTAATCATGCAGGCCACAGGAATTTCCTAATTGACTTATCATCGGAGCTTGTCAGAAAAAAAAGACATCCCCCCCCACCTTACTCTGAAACGCTTCCAGTGATGGAGATTCCACTCTGTAATATTTCTAACACTCTGGTAGTTAATTATCCTTGCTGTTAAAAAGTCTGCCTTATGGCTAACTTGAATTTTGTCTAGTTCTGACTTTAAGAATTTGACTTTTCTTCTGCTTTTGTTTGCTAAGTTTAGATAATGAAGAGGCATTTATAAAGAGAACTCATGTAGTTCTCCTCTGCTTTTGATCAAATCATACCTGTATTCCCTTAGGGAATGTGTCATAAGGCTAACACATATGGGGCATGTGTTTCAGTGAATATAAACATCCAAGCAGCTCTTTTCATAGCCTTTGTCAATTTAGTGTCATCTATCTCTACTGTGACTATTTGAGCAGGACAGTATTGTGTGGTCCCACACAATGTAAAAACACCTATATCCTATACCTTAATCTCAGCTGGGATCCTCTTGGTTATTTACCCAACAGCAGCATGAATAATGGATTTTGTTTAGCAGAGGATTTTGAAAGAGCTGAATACTGGAACCTTTTAGTGGCTATCACACAGCTTGAATAGAGTACTTACGTGTTTCATGAGGCATTTCATGGCTTGTAAAAACGTGTGGCTAGTGTCATGAATAGTGTGTATTTGCTTTCCAACGCTCTTGAAACACCTCTGTACAGGAATATGTCTTCCATTTCTAGTTTACCACATATTCCAGCTCTTCTGAGAAATTCTTATGCAAACATGCACTTAAGTATGTTAGTAATAGTTATCCTAGATTAATCACCTTGCAGAAGCTGACAGGTGCTCTACTGCTTCCCCCTCTGTGACATTAAGTGCAATGTCTACTTCAAGGGCTTCAAGCTTGAGATGTCTTATGATTGCTACTCCTCAGGAGCACCCACAGTCCTAACATTACCTGTTCCTCATTTGTTTTATAACCTTGTCCTACAAAGTCTTAATTTCTTTGTAATTTTCCCCTTACCAGCTTTAACCTGAAAGTGAGATATTAATTCCTCTGACTCAGTAATTTACTCTTTAAGTCCAAGTTTCTGCATTTGGGAACAAGACATTCGGGTGTACAAAAATGGCTCTTATGCATTTAAACTTTGTTTTATCAACAGCCAGTCATCTCATTCCCTCTCTGAGTTTGTTGAGCTCAAACACAAGGAAGTGCTTGTTTTAAAGCAGAGAGTTTTTCTGAGGGTGACATCTTCTCTGCCTAGGGGTGTTTGAGCCCCTTTTCCTTGGGAGGAAGATCATAAGAGATGTATTTTCTCTTGTTATTGTAGGCCTGAGGGTTACATGGCATGTGGACCTGGGTCTTTCTGCATCTAGAGGGCTCTGCAGTATCATCTGGGTAGGGACTGTCAACATCTTGATGAAGAAAGATTGTGGTTAGAGAAGTTAGGCACGATAATTGCAACACACAAGTAATTTGCCTTTCTTCCTTTGCTTTCCATTACAAACTTTACAAAATTTCTTTGAACTATCATAGTGCTCTTGGGGAGTTAAAATTAGTCTGAAAATATCTATGGCTATTTTTAACTATTTTTTTAAATTTTTATTATTTTTAATTTTTTTGAGAGATTTATAGGGCTTTCTCTTCCAGCTGAGCATAACAACAGCTTTTGTCTTTTTATTTTGGCATCTTCACTTCTACTCCCAGCTGGAAGTGGGAAATATACTAGAAAATGAAATTGAACAATAACAAGGACAAAAAGGGGAAAAAATAATGAAATAAAAAGAGTCACAAAGGGTTCAAATGTTGTGTTGTGTCTTCCTCCTGAGGTGGGTCTTGATCCTGCCAACTGTTCCCCTGTAAGAAGGTTTATGCCTGTGGGTGCTCCTGCTGAGTTCAAAGTTGCTCACATGAATAATTGATTGCAGGGTCTGGGACATAGTTTGCAATTCCTTTTTCAAGAAAAGTTCATTATCATCAGATTTCATCTTGCTCCAAACATTGCTGGGTTAGGGACAAGTAGGTCAAATGGGTACCTGTTGGGTTTTTTTTGTTGTAGGAAGACCAAGCAACTGGCAACCTGAAACAGTGATTTAATAATAAAAATAATGAAAAAAAAAAGTCACTGTCACTCTTTTGTTGGGGTAGGATTTTATCAGTGGTGAGCTTTGAACAGCTTGTTCAACAAGAGTTCAAGTCTCAGGGGAAGGAGAAGAGCTCAGAAAAGCTTTACATTTTACAAATGTTTAAGTGGTATTATTCATAACATAATACACTACCCTGGTGTGTGCTTCAGAGTTATGCTGTTGCATCTTCTGCCATATAATTTTCCAGAAATCACACATCTCCAAATATATATTCATGGTAATCAGAGCAACATAGAGAAATTAGGTAATAATTGAAGTGGATTTAAGCTACTTCAGTACAAAGGATGTATTTTTAGCAGTTAGTGTAGCACATTCATACAAAACACCAACCCGCAGAGGGAGAGAGGGGAAAAAAAAGTGTGGAGTTGTAGAGGATGTGAGAAGGAAGAAAAGAACAAAGGACTTTCCTCCAGTTGAATGCAAATGGACATGACCCTAAAGATTTGTGGAACACAGGCTTTCTCCTGACAATGAAGATTTTCATGCAGTGAAATCCATTTTTGAGACTCATTAGCAAATGCTGTGATCTTGCTTATTTTCTGTAGCAGTGTCTAGTTATTTCAAATTGTTTAGGAAACCTCTGATATGAGAGTGAATCAGGAGCTATTCCAGGTATTTCTGTAATTGGCTATCATGCTTAATTACAAATGTTTGAGTACAACGAGTTTGCTCTGGACTTGATTTTTCCTGCCTTTCAGTTGCTCCTTAGTGTATGTGTTAGTTAAAAAAAAAAAAAAAAGATAAATTAAACTTCCAGAATGCTTTTGTTCTAAAAGAGTTGAAGATTTACAGAATGATGGATTAATTTAAGATGTACTATCAATAATGATTTAAAAACAAAAGAACCAGACTATCTATCTATTGATCACCTATCCATCTCAAGGTCATCTGTCTCTGTCGGTGTTACTGGTCTGTTTTGGGTCTAATTACGGTTCCTTCTGCATGGCAACTTCTATTTGCCACTTGCTGGTTAAGGCTTTGGTTGCAGAGAAAACAGTCCTGGAGCTGTTCTCAGTTACAGCCAGTTTTGAGCTGCTCTGCATGCTAAACTGCGTAGCACAGAAATGAGAAGATGCAGTAACCTACAATCTTTGTGGGAACTTCATAAAGAAAAGCATCTGTCAGGACAGTGGTAGGTTGGGGAAAAAGCCTGTATTTTGAAGGGAAATGAGACACGTGGAAAAGTGTTGGTGTCATTTGGCATAGGCACCCAGTTGGTTTGCAAGATTACAGTAGCCTTTGACAGCACTCATAAAAAGAGAAACAGACAATAGAGCCTGGACAATAGAGAACACTTATTGTGACAGAAAATCATTGTTTATCACAGGCTGGAGCAAGTTGCTTGATCAAGTTGTTTATATCCCTAATTGGTTGCAATATTCCTATTGCCTGGATACAAAGACCCATTTTGAGCTTTTCCTCATCTAGAGGGGACAGCAGGTCAGGGAACTAGTAGTTATGAATTTTCACCTATACCACTAAAGTTCTGTGGTTTGTGATACAAGTAACATTCTAAGACAAAGGAAACCATTTTTATCACTCAACTCTGTCAAGAGACTAAATATTGCTAATGAGGAGACTGTACCAAATGTTCCTTCCAAAAGTTAGTTCTGTTTTGCTCATTCATAGCTTTAGGCATCATCACCTGTTCTGCCGAGCAGGGTAGTGCTGTGCCATAAGAGCTTTTCATTCTCATTTCCATAGCACTGACTGGTAGGCAGGAAAGATCTCTGAAGAATGACTAAGATTTAATGACCCAATAGCACAAGTGTAGTTAACTTAATCCACAATACCTTGCAGCACCTGCATCATCGCAAGCACTTCTGTGTGCTTGGATGTCTTCTCATTAAATAAGCCACCTAACCAATCTGTGTGTGTTTGAGTTGCAATTCATTGCTCAGAATGATCTCTATGGGGCTGTTCTTTGGCAGGGAATGCTCTCCTGCATCTTCTCCTGAAGGCTTCTTCCAAGGGGCCAGACAAATGAGAAACTGATATTGTTCTGCTGCTTGGATCTCTGTCACTTTCCATAAGCTCCTGGACCTCATTTTCAGTTACTTATTTTGGGGGAAGATTATACAAGAAGAGTGGCTGAAGTCCAAGCTTCTCCTTTGTCCTATGTCAATCACTACATGTTCTGTGGTGATGAGACTTTTTGGTGTAACCTCATAGGAAGCTGAATAATTTCTAGCAGACAATAATCTTGCACATTTACTTGTTTCCCAAGTTTGTAAGAATTCAAATGTCAGCTAAATCTGAGGAGACACTAAATGTTTTTCCATTTGATGGTTGGTATTATAGGGAAGGAACATGGGATTTCTAAATGAAAGGGGGAAAAGTCTATTCTAGTCCAGGCAGGGTTTTTTTCATCATTTGTGAGTGTGAAGTAGAGAGAAGAAACTATTTGCTTTTTCATCTGATATTGATGTAGTCACACCAGTGTTCCTTCGTTGAAGACTAGAAAGAACAGTAATACTTTTAAAAATCAAGACCTTAATTTAAATCTTAGCTAAATGAAAATTTTCATGCACGCTTTTGAAGAAGAAAGGACAAGCTCTGAAGGCTTTTTCTCTCTATACGCAACTATCAGTTCTTGCTGTCCAAAGTATTCTCTATCAGCACTTCAGTTAAGCCTCTGTGCTTCTGCTGGCACTAACATTTTTCATTAGATTTCCCAGCGTTTGCACAGCACTGATTCACCTCTCTTGGTGATAACAACAGTCAGAGGGGCTAACTGGGACTAGCTGCTGGCATTTTAATCTTGCTCAGAGCAAGCAAGAGTAAAAATCCTGTCACTGCCTAGCCTGTGCTTATCCTCCCTGTGGTGAAACTCTGCTGTTGGCTGTAGTGCTGCAGAGGTTTTGAGAAACAGCTCATATTGTGAAAGTCTCTTGGCCCTATGACAAAGGAAGAGACCTTATTTTGACAGGTTAAAATGTTTACAAGAAAACACAGGTGTGTATATATACGGGAATAAGCAGATCCCGAAGTAGCCTGAACAGGTATAAAGGAGAGTTTGCTACTTATTTTGGCAAAGAAGGGATCTGCAAAGTCTGAACTTTGATATTTGTTTTGAGCATTGAATAGATATTTAAATGAGATAATTTCACTCTGTGGATTTACTGGAGCATAGGCTAACCCTTCGTCACCTTTCTTATTAAAAAAATACAATTTCCATGGAGATAAAAAGAAAAAAAAAACAACATTTCAGATGACTTGCATGAGGATACTTTGCTGAGATTAGTGAAGACTAAAGAACAGAATGTGATAAGAATAGAATTGCTGGAGTCTGCTCTCTTCTCAGTGGGTGCCCATTCTCTCCTTTCCTCAGTATGCATACCCCCCATAAATGTTAATGGCAGCTATTCACAGACAAGAAGAGCCCCACAGACTCCAACATATGCAACTCCCATTCACCATAATAAGCAGGGAAGTTTGATTCTCTCGGTGCCAGACTCAGGTCTCTCTGAGAACTTGTGCAAATAAGCTGTGGGTAGGGACACCCAAATAAGTTTCTAAAGAGGAAGTGAAGCTGTGAATTTGCAGTGTTTCAGCAGCTCCATGGTAACATTTTTGCATGTATACCCTTGTGCCATGGTAATTGTAAAGTAACCTGAGGTATTTCATCCTTTTGTGAAAGAAGAGAAAGTATAAAACACAATGCATTAATCATAAGTTTAAGAATGTGGAGAAAGAAGGTCAATGTACTGCAAATTTATACTTTAACTTGCCCTGCAAAACTCTTTAGGTGTCTATGGACTAAGAGACCCCTAAAGAGAAGAGACCTAGGTAAGCAACTGAGATGGAAGAAGGATTTGGTAAAGGGGTTGATTATGTGATAGGGAAGCCCATTTTCTGAGGGTGTGAAGTTTCAGCAGCTCGTAGATATCAAAATGTGGTTACAGACTGTCTAGTGACTGGAAAATAAGTGTACTCTCATCATGAAAGCATTAAGAAAACTGATGTGGATGCTGTGATTGTAGGATCTTGGAGATCTGAGTTTTTCAGTTCATCTTGCAATGAGATGTTAACCAGGGGTCTATGGCTGCTGTCCAGAAAGGATGCTGACAGATAGAAACCAAGATGATCATGGGACCCTGGGCAGCTGCAGGTAGCACATCCTTTGGCTGGCCCTGAATTCTAACACACCTAAGCTGTGGTTGAAAATTAGTAGTAGTCAAATGCAGGGATCAGGTGAGCTGAGATCCCTCTGCCTGTGTGTGCAGAGCTCTGACCCTGGGTTTGGTGGACAAGCTCGAGCCATTAAGCTTGGCTTTTATTAGGAGAGAAGATGCCACGGTAGCTACAGCAGCAATTTGAACAGCAGGGAATTGGGATACATTCCTAGCTCTGCCAGGATTTTGCTCCATTACCTCAGGCAAGTTGCTGAAAACTGTCGTCAGTTTTGGGTCCCCGGGTTTTTGAATGCCCAGCTCAAATAATCTGGGGTCTGACTTTCACAGGTGCTTTGGTACTGCAGTTTTGCTTGACCCTGACTGATACCCAGGGCTTGGCACTTCTGACATATAAGGCTTATCTGGCTCACCTGATGTATTCTGAGCCCTCTGTAAAATTCTGTCATGATCTTACAGCGACTGAGCTCGCTGTACAAAATCAATCGTGATTGTGATATCTGCCAAACACAGGTGTCCCAACATGAAACATAATTAACATTAAATCCTTGCACTGGAGATGCTATATGTGTCAAGTATTAATTTCTTGTTCACAGTCTAAGTATGAATTTATTCTTTACAGAGTTTAGGTAATTTTTTGCCACAAGTAAGATAGTCTACTAAAAAACAGGATTTCATTTGGTGTTTCGATGATTTCCTGTTGCAGTCATCAATAACACTGCAAATAACACTGGAGGGAGAAAAGGATAGGAAGCCAAATATCATTAATAATATCTGCAATATTCTCAATGTTAACAAATTATCAGCTGTATGAATTTTTAATTAATAGGAGTATGAACAGGGATTTGACTGTCAACAGGCATCAGTATTGATGTGTGCGAGTGAAGCATAGCAAGGCAAAGATCATTGGGGGGAGGATAACACAAGCCATGCAGCTGTGAAAGACAGGTCAGCATTTTCTGGACCAAAAAAGCCCCTCATGGACAAATCACATCTTAAGGTATAGCCTTCTACAGTGAGAAGAAAAATGAATCTTGGTGACATCAAGAGAACCTTTTCATAGCAAAAGTGAATACATTTTGTTTGAGAATTTACTGCATTTCTGCAGAACCCTCTGTTAATTACAACAGTAAGAAGGCATGTAAGAATTTGGGTGGGAATACGGAAAAAGAGCAGATAAACCACCACAGGCTAGAGACCCAGCAAGTGGGGGATAAGCTACTGTAGTCAAGATATAGTCAAGTGTTTCTTTCTGCTACTTTCACTAATTGAAGCATTTTTTGACAAGCTACTTGAAAAAGAAAAAGACAGTTAATTCAGTGAAAACCCAGCATAATGATTCAGAGCCTAGAACAATATTACTTAGTTTAAATGAAATACAAATATTTGAAACTTAAAAAAATTCAATAAAATCTTTAAATCTCCCTCTCCTGTGCAACTTGTCAAAGTTTTCTTTTCCTATGAGTTTCTGAGTGATTCTGATTTTAAAGCTTGGATTTGTTCTCTGAATTACAGTGTGCAGTATTTGCCCTCTATTTTTTTTTTTTTTTTAATTCTGCTTCTGTGAATACACATAAACAACTTTTGTCTTTGGGTATCCTAAGAAAAATAGTGTTGTGTGTTTTGGTTTGGATTGTTGGGCTTTTGCCATCTTCATTTTTTTTTTTTCTTTTTTTAAGAAAAGGGTCTGGATGTAGAAAAAAGGAGGAGAAAACATTCTATGCACCACAAAACCCTGCTTCCTTCTTTTTTTCTCAGCTTGGAAACTTTGGAAGACATTTTTGTTTTCTTTCTGGCGTGAATTTTTGCCTTTATTAGTAGTAGCTAGTAGTAGAATGATTTATTTTTAAGGGTATGGACAGAATAAATTCATCAATTATAGATTAAAAATATTAATACTAGAGCAACTTTCCAGTTTAGTAGATTATACCAGTTTTTCTGTTCTACCATTAGTAATCTAAAGATTAAAGTTTTTTTTCACTTTTCATTTGAGGAGATCAAAATCCTTTAAAGACATTAGCTAATTCTTACGCTAATCCTGGGAGATTCGACAGTGTTATGATAATCCTTTCACAGATGAATAAATTGAGATAAGAGGGAGTCTAAGTGACTTTTCAAAGTCACAGATATAATCAGTGGCGGAGTTGGATATATAACCTTGAGGTTCTGATTACTGCTTCTCTCTTACAGACTATATATATATTTTTTTCTTTATGCATTGCTAACAATAACAGTGAAAAACTATTACCATCAATTATGTTTATAATAATAATGCTTTTATTTATTTAGTGACTCCCTGCCAAGACAGTCAGGGTGCTGCTCCAAAGACAATTAAAATGCAATTACTGTAATAAATAAACAACAATAATTAAAACATCATAAAATAAACAATATCAAAAGCAATCAAAACCACTAAATAGCCAAAGTTAGTCCAATTAATAATGGATCTGAGTGGCTCATTTGTAAGAAATTGCATATTTAGTGATTTTTTTTCTTTTGTGAAAAGATTTTTTTGTTGCAAGATTATAATTTTCCAGCTGCAGTTTTACATCCAGCCCTTGAATGGATTTTTTGTTAGTATTTTTTGTTTGTTTTGTTGTTGTTGATGTTTTTAATATGCAGCTATTTGCAGCTTTATGATGGTGCTAAATGATGACTGGTCAGCTAAATTACATGAATTACGTGAATCACACCAAGTAAATAACTATTGCAGTTCACTGAATGGATTAGCTGTACATAAATGTCCGGACTTCAAGCTCCTTGACCTAGGAAATTCAAAGGGCATTAAAATTGAAAGACTAGTTGGTTGTTTTTCGTATTGACTTCAGTACAGTTTATCTTACATTCTACAACTCTATTTGCAGTTGCTTTTAGTGAATGTGTGTTTGATGACATTAGTTGATTTTAGGGTTGACCAATCCTGTCTCATGTCTGTCATTTAGCAACAGTGACTGAACATTGCAATGATTTCTGTTTATTGTCTCTTAACAAGAGGCCAAATTTTTGTAGCATTGAAATGGCTTTGAAGATACTCTTTTGGAGAAAGGAACTTGCTAGAACCTTTTTGTTTAGACTGTGCTAAAGCAGTTTTATGAGGCTCAAAGTTTCTAAGCTCTGAAATTACCTCAGGGTATTTTAACCTCTGTGTCAGGCATGACATCATCATCTTTATGGCAGGACATTAAAATCCATTCTTGCTACAAAGGAATGATGGCTGGGGATAGTGAACAAGGCCTGGGCATGTGGGAGGAAGACAAAACTGCATGGGTTGGGAGGGTAGGACAGAGATCGGGTGGGGCTGAGACAAGGTGAGGCAGAAAGGAGGACAGATCTAACTGACAGTGTGGAGGAAACAGGTGATTTACAAGATCAAGACAAGCGGAATAGAGTTGGGAGGCCTCATGGAGAGCACATGTGGCGCTAGGTGATGAAGAACGGTGAATAGACTGAGAATGGGGAGGCTGGATATGGCACAGGAGGAGCAACAGGGCTCTGGGTCTAGAAATCAGAGGCTGTGCATCCAGTGAGATGAAGACTTGGTGGGCAAGCAGGTTGGAGGGGCCATGAGAACCCAGGCAAGTACCTGGCTGGCCTAGGAGCCAAGGGCAAGTAAGAGGCAAGATCAGGTTTCTGTGGATGGGTTTAATGAGAAAAAAACCCCAAGCTTATGAGTAGTAGTAGATGTGTCTGAGCTGCATTGGCACACTCCCTCTCTGAGCCAGGCAGCTCATGAATAGATCTGAGCAGATATCTTGATCCCTGAATGCTGGTGTTCTGCCTGGAACTATCTGCCAGAATGGGGTGCTGCATCCCCCTTCAGCATGTGCCCGCAAGGAGGACAGCAATCTATTAATGCAAGCAGTCTCTACATTAGCTCAGTAGCAAAATCTGTGTGCTGGCAGGAAAGCTTTCAACTCTGCTGATGACCTTCATGTGCTTTAGGAAGGCTCCAGATAATGCAAGTTGTGTCTGTGTATGTTTTATTGTCTTTTCTATTGTTTAGTTATTTGTAGATAAATATGGGACAATGCATACACAAAATGATACTTGCTTTTTAGTTAAACCCATGTTTTTCAATCATTAAGAAATGTCAGGATTTAAACTTTATATATGTGGGATAAGCATTTATATCAGTTCTAATTTTATGAAATGAACATGGTAATATCATATGCAATTAGGTGTCCTTTGTACCACTCACCATAAAGTCCTTCCCTATTTAATCTTTTCCTGGTAGCTTTCTTCTATCTTACTTCTGTATTCCCTTGCATTCTGTACCATCTCTGTGTCAGATCTGTCTCCTTTCTCTCTCTTTTTGCACATCTGCTCATAGGGCAGCTGTATTCCAGCTGTATTCCCCAGGCTGCTTGGATGCCAGCAGTAGGGGCACCAACAGCACAGGAAAGACAATCCTGTGTATCTGAATCAAAGTAGTCATTACAGAGGAAAACCATACCTATGACCCTTGGCCTGAACATACTGTCTTATTCTCTGCTTAGTAGTACAGGCAATGCTTCCTTCGAGGACAGGAGTTGTGAAAATCTCCAGCATATCCTGTAAAGATTCTTTGGGGAATTCAGCTGCTAAAATCAAAGCAGCCTATCGTAGATATGCACGAACACCAATTATTCAAAGGCTTTTAACTTGGCTACATTTGGACTAATTTTCATATAGGCACAACCCTGATTTATTCCTTTTTCTACCGAGATAAATTTCTGGTCTTTGCCTAATGCTCAGTTTCAGGAGAGAATTCCAAGGAAAGGATTGCCGTGAAGAGGATAATGTATTTTCTCATTAGCTTTTTTTCTTGGAAATGACTGAAAAGCATTGCTTGAAATCTCACAGGAAAAGATATAAATAACTGCACAGATAATGGGTGAGTAAAATTTCTGCCAAACAAGTTAAACTGGGTAAAGTTAGGAGGCAGCTGAGTCAAGGGACTCATGGGAGGACATGCAGCTTGGCAATATTAATGAGTATAATAAATGTTACCAGCTTGATCATCCATTAGAGAAGTGCAGACATATCTCTATGGATCACTGGAGCACAATGCAGGGATTTCCAAGCTGGCTCAGAACCCAGCTGGTAATTTCACCTAGTGCTGTGTGCATGAATCACTTCTGGTCCTGGGCTCTGTGCTGTGTGCACACCAAGGCTGTCAGCTGCAGGCTGTGCCAGCCTAGTTACCATGTGACACACAGGTGACACACAGGTGACACACTGGTGACACACATGCAACCTCAGGGATTTGACTGAAGTCCTATGGAGCACACATGGCAGAGCTGAGAGATGAAAACAGTTTTCCTGAGCCCTGGTTTAGTTCTTTATGGAAGCTGAGTCGTCTCCCTCCAGAGCAGGGATGGGAACACCGTGCTTGACATCACAGCAGGTGAGTGTTCTTAGAGCCCAGTCTGGTCCATCTGATGGGAAATCTTAATGTCCCTGACACGTACATCTGCTCTTCTTCAGTGAGGCATCACAAAAGGGATGCATCAAGGTGGAGGGAATGAAAAAGTACCTCATGCACCTTGAACTGCATTCACATATCTCTCAGACCATCCAGAAGCTGGTTGAGGCAGTCCATGAGGAAATGCTAGCAAAGACGTGTTGCCAAATACTCTGCCTTTGTACTGTGTCCTGGGAGGCAAGTAAACCAAGCTCTGCAAGCCCATGCTGTAGGAACCCCAGGATCTTCCTTTAGTGTTGCCTTAATCTAATTTTCCTTTGTATTTAATAAAATTCTATGGGTCTTGGGGTTTTTATTCCTTTTCAAGAAGCAACAGAGAAAAGATCTCCTATTTGATCCTGCTGATGTTCACTTTCCGACACCTGCCATCAGCACTGCTTGGACATGTCCCTTTTATTTGCCATTCTCTTTCAAGTGCTGAGGCGACTTTGATATATTTCTGTCTCTGTCTGTAATGGCAACAGGATAGGGTGTTATTCTCAACCTGGACTTGTCATGATGAGCCTTTTATTTCATTAAAGTCACATTTCTTTTCAGGAACTATTGCCTGAATTGGAGTTATTTTGCTTGGACTAAGGATGAGTGTGTACCAAGGACAGCAGTATAAAGTACAAGCATCTATAAATGAAGCTTTGATTGGATTTTACCCAACTCCTTTAAAATTCATATATGATAATCAAAATGGTGAGTGGGAAGGGAGCACTGCATCCTCTTCAGTTTATTGCCCTCATGTAAAAGCTCAAAATAAGGATTGTAACCAGCAGAATTCCAGCATTTATATTTCATGAGGGAAATGTCCTTGTGTAAATATTGGTTTCTTTAACGCATACACTTCCATCTCTTTTTAGAAACTCCCAACTCAAAGAGCATCTGACAGCATTACATGTCTCTTTCTGGAGGCAGCAATGAAAATGTGCTGATAATTTGAGCCCTGGGAAGAAGTCTGTTCCCCTGTGAATTTTACCAGTCACACTGCTCTGCCATTGTATTAGATCACTGCTGCAGTGCGAGAATAGCAGCTCTCTCCACATTTTAATAGCACCTCACTCAGATCACATCTTACTGTCAAATAATAACCTATTCCCAAATGGCTGGAAATAAATGATGGCTGAACCCATCAGTGCTAGGCTTATGCTGGTTGCACAGTCCAGATCCTGAAAAGCCTTTTTGCAGGGAATGACTTTGTATAAACTTGCTTGGTTACTCTGAACTGCTCCTTATCCACTCCATCTCATTGTCACTGGCCACCTCAGCTTCTTTCCTTTACATTAGCCTTTGGAATAAGAGCTAGAGATTACGAAGAGCGTGAAATAACATTTGTGTAGCATCAATCATAAGAGGCAAGATTTTTCTTTCTTGCCCAGGAGACCCCTCAATCCTTTCCCTTTTTCTCTATATCATCTGAGAAATGTAGAAAAGTTTCCTACCCCAACCAGTGCCTCTGAAAAAGAAACAGCTGCCCTGATATATAGTGTTATGGGATTTTGACAAGCAGGAGAACAACATGTGGATTTTTTTCCTTTTTTTTTCCCACGCTCTATTAAGGAATATGGACTTATGAGGTCAGACTTAGGGAAATTTGAAGCCTGCAAAATTTCTGTACCCCAGCTCAGTTCAGAATTTTTCCACAAAAATGATGATAAGGAAAATCTCATTACTGGTTTTTGTATGATCCTACTCATCAGTGCCCACAAGTAAAACTTCAGTGTCCATACTCCTGTTTCTCTCCTGGTAGTTCAGTCTTGGGACATGAACTTAGACAGACAGATCAGACAGAAAAACACTTTGGTTATTGAATAATTTGCTGATTTTATTATTATTTACAGTGGTTATTCTGAGAATTCTTCCCATTCTCTTCCCACGTTTTAGTCACATTTTGGTAAAGAGTTTTCTATAAATATAGTTTCAGGCTTGTTTGAGTGGTAATATATTGAACACAGATTATGATAAAGAAGTTGTATTGTGGTACACCATTTTTTTTAATGTATTGCAAAACGAAATATTCAGCTTGATCTTTGCTCGTTTCTGGAATCAAACCCTGAAACATAGTTTTGGCATTGTAATTAGTTTTGCTTAGATTTTTTTGAGACATAAATATACCTACTATGTATTTAGTGTGATTTCATCCCTAATTTATCTATTTGTCCTATGATGCTAATGAATTTTATGAATGCCTTTATTCCAGCTTGGGAAAGATGTAGCATATGGTCAGCTCACAAGCCTTTGGAAATGACTCTTTGGCACCTGTCACAAAGTGATCTCAGATCTGTGTAAATGGTTCCTTCTACTCTGGAGATTAAGTACCAGATGCTGTCCTTTGCAAATAAAAAATGACTAATAAGTTAGCTGAACACACTGGCTGATCTTCTGTGTATTTAAGGGAACCTGAACTATATTGTGCCTCTGACAGAAATCTCATTGCATGGACTATTCTGACATGAAGAAAACACCTAAAAAAGTCTCTTCTAGACTGATTTTCCAAAGCACAGTTCTGTCTATATCCAAACAAAATCTGAGGCTGCACTTAAAAGATTCTTTGCAAAAGAACCTGCAGAGTGTATATGTCTGATACTTATTTTTCTCCAGTATAAGAGAATAAAAGATGAAATTCTGAGAGCTTTCACTATGCCTGGTAACAAGCAAAATTATTTGGCTGCCAGCAGTAATATTCATACTTCAGGCACCCAAGTCAATGCATGTTCTAGTGGGATCTGTACTAAGACACTATAATACTTTGACTTGTGAACAATTATTGTAGAAGGACCACTGTACAGCTGCACTTCAGTCATGTGCTATGGAAATATGTTGCATGGTGACCTATGTTAGTGGGGAAACTCATGCTTTCTTCACTGCCCTGTGAACTTGCATGTTGGGACTTCTGTCATCTTGTTATTCTACCAAACAGAAATTTTATTCAGGTTCAGGAGTGCAAGGTTTCCAGGTTTCCAGAGTGGGTCTATAAGGTGAGACAGTTTGGGACATGTCAAATGATCCCTATTTTTTCTTTTTCTTTTTTTTTTTTTTTTTTTTTTTTTTTTTTTTTAAATATGCAAACTCAATTTTTCTGTCTGTGCTTTTCAGAGCAGCTTAAAGTGAGGAGAGCCCAGCCAGGCAGGAAGATACATCCAGCCCCTTCTGCCTTGTGCATTGTCAGTCTTTTTTTTCCTCTGTCTCCAGCATCAGAAAAAGTCTGCCTCAATCCTGTGTAGAAGAGTTAATGAAGGGTTGATGTGTACTGGCTGTGAATTGTGTAGTTGGGGAAGAAAGCATTAGATGAATGAGTAACAATAAGATAAATGTGGGAAAATTTTTACTGGGAAAACAAAAGAAGAGAAGTGCTGAGGAAAGGGTGATTATGAGGAGGATTTTGAGGAGGACACAAAGGAGGAATGGGAGAAGTGCAGAGTTAAGTCTCAGGACTGGCTGTGAGTCCTGTTGCTTGGTGTACTCAGGAGCTCTGCTCTGTCACTGCAGTCAGCACATCTTTCCCCCTTACTTTCCCCCTTAGTAATGTAGGGACAGAGACTGTTCCTTTTTTTTTCTGCAGGGCAGTGAAGCAGTTCAGATGAAGAATGTTATGTAAGTGTCATGTATAATCACTAATAAATTATTACCAGACAAGGAGACAGGTCAGACCGAAAAATAATAATAAAAAAAAAAAGCCTGGTCTGCTTGCTAGCATCCTTGAAAAATGTCATTTGAGTTACACAGAACTTGGGAGCTATGCCAGAAAATAACCTGCACTCTCATTCCCACGTGGATTGCCCTGGAGAGTATGGCCAGATGTCACACAGGAGGAAGGTGGGCCAAGTATTTGTAATGTGGTGGGATGTTCCCTGCCTGAGGCTATCCAAGACTTGAGGTGCTCCTCCATGTCCTCTCTTTCCTGCTGCAGCAGAAGCTTTCAGGTTTGTAAGAACCCCAGTACCAGTCACTGAAGAATTTCCCCTGGATGGTTTTGAGCTTTGTCCCAAACTGTACCCTTGAGTTGTGGCTGTGCAACAGTGGGTCCAGAGCAGTAACACTGAGGGAGGTCATGGAATACAGCCTCCAGTGAGACCAGCACTCCCCACTTGTCCATCTGGCTTATACCAGGAGAACTGCAAACTCCAGAAACCAGGACTGTGAAAAAGTGATTGCTTAGCAGTTTTTCCCCTCTCCTCCCTCATTATTCTTCTGATAAACATTTTGGCTAACTACCACTTTGCCAAGGTGGTAAGTTTGGCACCCTGACTTCCCTGAGGCTTGTAACAGACTCTCAGCCTTTGGTCACCCAGTACTGTAAAGCCCTGTTTTCTACCTCAAGACAGAGGAAGGAGGGGAAGTTTCAAAGGCTGGATGACAATTGTGCCTGCAGTGCAGTATACATAACATTTTGTGCTGTGGTTTTGTACAGTGCTAGGAAATAGTTGCTGCAGCACATGTCAGTGTGTCAAGGAAGGGGAAGGAATGATCACAGACCGACCTTTTAGAGGCAGGCAGTCAGTGGTTGCTAGCTGGGCTGCAGCACTGCAGGTGTGGTGGGAAAGTGCCTCAGCAGGAAACGTGCTGTGTGGCATTGGATTCCTCTCTGCTGAAAAAGATGATACCAATGTGTTGGTGCACCTTGTCAGTCAGGCAGAGCAAACCGGAGTGTGAGGGCATAAAAAGATTTTATGTGCATTTTATGTTCCAGCAAAAGCCAGTACAGGCTATAATTTTCTCTTTGTCATTGTGCCCTGCAGGAGGCAAACATACTTTGCTCTAGTATCTGGATTTATCTATGTGTGTCACACTGATTTCTTGTATACACAGTTCATGAGAGGCATTCTTTTCCAAAGTCCCTAGCTACCGGTAGACCAAGGACGCTGAATAAACTTGGATTTGATTATTAGCTGACTGCATGAGGCAGTGGCCAGAAATTTTCCTTCTCATCATCAAGAGATGGAACATCCTGATTCCATCCTCAGTTTTCCTGTGCACACTGCAATACATTGGGCTCAACAGAGCTTTTTGACCTATGCCATTCCCCAGCCCATTCCTATGGCAGGACTGTGACCTGGCTGCTCAGTAACACTGCCAAGAGAAAATGGGGTTACAGCAGTGTGCCAAACATAGGTCCAATACCAAAATTTAAGGTTTCCATCAGGTAGCTTAGATCAACCCAGTCTTCTTGTTGTGTGTCCATACGTGTTAGGACTAACTTCATTATGTTGAGACATACCTGGGTTTCCTTCAGAAAAGCTTGTCTTGGTAGCAGTAATGGGCCTTGCAGGGTAGCAGAGAACTCAGGTTTGCTTAGCAGCCAAGCCAGCTGAATGTCTCAGCACTGCCAAGGAGCTCCTTTTTCAGCCCTTCCTTCTTTTCTTTCCTTTACTCCTTCCCCTGGGGTCCTGTGTCCTCCCTGTGCTGTGTCTTCTACCTCAATTCCCCGAGTAACTTCCTTAGTACGTTGAAAAGTATTCCTTCCTCTTTCTCTTCCCTTTCTTCCTAATTTGTTTTATTTTTATTTTTTTAATTTGCCTGGGCTAGTTTAGCATGTTCTCTCAGTATGGGGAGCAGTGAGAGGGATGGTGCTGAGTCAGCTGGGAGCAGAGGCTGAGGAGGGAGCCTGAATCTTCCCAGCACAGGCACTGTGGCTGCAATCCCCATGCAGGCTGGCCAGGATCCTCAGAGAGGTGCCCAGGCAAGAAGTGTATGATAAAACCTCTGCTGCAGTGTCTCCAAATCCTCATTGTACCCCATCTCAGTTCAGTGCCCAGCTCAGGCTTCCATAAAAAAACAGCCTTGAAATTGACTTTAGTTGTGGTGCAGATAGGCTGCAGCATGGGGTTAGGTTCACTAGCTTCACTTGTCTTGAAATTAGGTGTCTAATCTAAACATCCCATTTAGGCATGCTCTGCAAGTCAGATGAGTGTGTCCAACAGCTCGTTAGTAGACAAACTTTGATGTCCGAAGCAGATAGGAAGAATCCCCCTCTGGAGTTACTTAACTCTCTGTTGACTATAGAGTTAAGCATCTTAGATTAGTTTCCTGAGCAGCCAAAGTTAGATGGGATTAATCTCACCCTTAGAGATGTGCAATTTCATCAGTATCAAAGCATTCTGCATCACACATTTGGTTGTAAAACTTGTCCTTAATATGCACATTGTAACCGCCTCCATGAGTTGGAAATGCATGAGCATATTTACAGCACTTCCATGCAGAATTGTGTCCCCAGAATGTGATTAAAGTAGCAAAGAGAAGGCAGCAAAAAAATCCTCCTTCTGTTTACCTCATGGAGCTATAAATTATGTTAAAATGCTACTGGATTGTTGTTGTATTTGATACAATTTGACTAGGTTGTAAATGATACAGTACTATACAAAAAAATACAATTTGTTTAATTCATCCTAGGCTCCTAAACATATTATTTGCTACTGGGACATAGAATTATTAGTTTTTAAATGTCTTTAGTCCCAAACATAATACATTATTATTTTCCCTCTTTATTATTTTTTTTTTTAAAAAGCAGAAAGAAAACAGCTATGGTTCCCTCACTCATACAAGCTTACATTAAACTTCAGAACTGAGAGGCTATTATAGATCTTGATTGCTTTTCAGAACTAAAGAAGTGTAAAGAAGTGTTGGTTATTTTTCCCCTGAGGACTCTAATTAATTATACAAATGTTAATGAAAACAGAAGAATGAGAAGAGTATGTGTAAGTACTGAGGCTTCCTATCATTTTTCTTTGTGATTTTGAAACAGGCTTCAATGAGTGAATGAATATTTCTTACGACTCCTGCATACTTTCATTTTTTCCTCCAAGTGCCTTTAAGGTTGACATTTTTCTGTATTGTAGTGACATGTTAAACTGTGAGATTTTCTAATATGTATCTATATGTGGCTGGAGTGTAAAATCAACATGGGGATGAGGAGAGATGAAGAAAAGGGGACAGTGGTGAGATTTTAGCTTGATTGAAGAACCTAAGCTGTTTCTAAATTTAGTGTTGGGTTCTGGGGTGGGGATATAGACAGTTTAAGAAGGTGATGATCCTTATAGTTGAGTTTAGAAAAAAAAAAGTGATTGTACAAAAGATTTTTAAGCACAACGACAGGAAGGCTTTAGTTTATTATTACCCTTAATGCACTTTAAATATTGTCCTTATTAAGAAACTTTATTATTTAAAATTTATTATCTTAATACTTTTTACTTCACTAATTTACTAATTTATGATATTATTCAATGCATTATTTAATTATTTATTATTATTAATATTATTTAAATTTAAGGTCTCTTAGAAGTAAATGGTAAATTTTGAGGTTAAAATCAACTACCTTTTAAGGACTTTAATGGGATGTAATTAATAGCCTGCTGAAGGTATGCTGCTTTGTGATGATAGCTGTTTCATCAAGCAGTGAGAGCAGACCTAGCTGCCTTTAATACAGACCTAGCTGCCTTTAATCCTTATAACTCCTCTAATGCCAACTCTAATGATCTTCAAAAGAAGGGCAAAAGAGAATGGTAGACAGTGTGTCTTCATGTTAACTCTTCCCACTGCATATCTGGACACATTTATAATGAGGCTGCTTTTCAAATGCAGTACTATTCCCTTGTTCTCCCCAAACCTATTACTCCTTTTGCATCTCTGAGGGCAGAGGGATTCACCTTGGGGCCTTTGTTTGCATAACACATTCCCTGTGTGTTTATTAACATAGTGTTAAACTATGTTCTCAGCATGAGCAGGCGCCCTCTCAGGCCATCGCCGGGCGAGAAGATAATCACTGGAACTGAGCTGACTTCTCACTGGGAATGTGACTCCACTCACAGCAAGAGAGCAAATAGGAAATGACTCGGGGTGAGTCTCACTAAGCCGGAAAAATGAATTAGACACACTCCTCGACAGAATCTGAAAACATTACATACAGTGAAGAGAGAAAAGGTCAGAGCGAGAGGTTGCTTACCGTTTTCACTTTGGAATTGAAACGCATTTAGGGATACATTACACCTCCTTATGATGTGAGGTTTGTCTTTCAATCGTGTTACCCAGAAAAGAACCCATTCATTGAACAATCCCTTCGTTCTTTATATACAGTTCAAGTTTTGAGGAAAGTAGGTTGGGTCAGAGGTAAATCTCAGCACTTCCCTGTGAAAAACTAAGGAGAAATAAATTTGGAAGTAAAATGGTGGAAATTGCTATGACCTTTGAGATGTCATCCTTTACAATACACAGTAAAAATATTGGGCTTCTCAGGCTTACATCAAGTTTACAGGAACATAAATTGCCACAATCGAGCTGCAAGCTTTATGTTCTTAAATCACATCATTATTCTTTGGAATATTGGAAGGGAAGGTAGAAAATAGCAGATTTATATCCATCTCAAGAAATAATAACAGTCTTACTGATTGCCTTCAGTATTTTGCTGCAGTATATTAGGCCATTTTTAACCCCCTTATTTTCAAGAAAATCTCTTTTAGAAAACATCTACTATTCAGGATAAATCATGACATTGACAATTTGTTTGTCTGATAAGGTGAACCTAGTACACCACTTTGTTTTTGTCGCAATTGTAACACAGAAAGGCACAGACAGTGGTGGTAAATCAGACAAGCCCATAGAGCTATGGAATTCCGTCAGTTTAAACCAGTTGAGGATCTGATCAAAACACCTCAATGTCATAAAACTAAAGCTAGCATTTGGTTGAAAATAAAAGAGAGGGAAACTTTAATAAGTCAAAAAGAAAAACAGATGTAAGGGACAAAATGAAAGAATACAAATTTTAGCAATGTTAGAGAGCTGTAGAACCTGTAACAACCTTGCCTTCTGAACACAGTTACTGACTTAAAATAGACCAACCCCAGGATCGTGTGGGGAATGGTCATTTCCAATTAATTGCTAATGCCATGATACTGTACATTAATGATTATGAACATTTTTCATTTTTGGAGGGGGGGCATGGGGAAGTGTATAAAGAAAAAGGAAGCTTTGTACAATTTGTACTAATAAAAATCTTCAGACTATGCCTGCTAGGTTGCCATTAAATTAAATTAAAAGTACCAAAACCAAGTACTGCTAGAAATTCCTCATTTATGAGGTTTTTGCATCCCTTGGGCATTGGATTTAAGTAGGGACTAAGTGGTACCAGCTGGCTTTCATACACAAGTGCTTGTGGGGATTCAATCTTTAATGAGCCAGAGAGCACAAAAGCTTCNTATATGTGGCTGGAGTGTAAAATCAACATGGGGATGAGGAGAGATGAAGAAAAGGGGACAGTGGTGAGATTTTAGCTTGATTGAAGAACCTAAGCTGTTTCTAAATTTAGTGTTGGGTTCTGGGGTGGGGATATAGACAGTTTAAGAAGGTGATGATCCTTATAGTTGAGTTTAGAAAAAAAAAAGTGATTGTACAAAAGATTTTTAAGCACAACGACAGGAAGGCTTTAGTTTATTATTACCCTTAATGCACTTTAAATATTGTCCTTATTAAGAAACTTTATTATTTAAAATTTATTATCTTAATACTTTTTACTTCACTAATTTACTAATTTATGATATTATTCAATGCATTATTTAATTATTTATTATTATTAATATTATTTAAATTTAAGGTCTCTTAGAAGTAAATGGTAAATTTTGAGGTTAAAATCAACTACCTTTTAAGGACTTTAATGGGATGTAATTAATAGCCTGCTGAAGGTATGCTGCTTTGTGATGATAGCTGTTTCATCAAGCAGTGAGAGCAGACCTAGCTGCCTTTAATACAGACCTAGCTGCCTTTAATCCTTATAACTCCTCTAATGCCAACTCTAATGATCTTCAAAAGAAGGGCAAAAGAGAATGGTAGACAGTGTGTCTTCATGTTAACTCTTCCCACTGCATATCTGGACACATTTATAATGAGGCTGCTTTTCAAATGCAGTACTATTCCCTTGTTCTCCCCAAACCTATTACTCCTTTTGCATCTCTGAGGGCAGAGGGATTCACCTTGGGGCCTTTGTTTGCATAACACATTCCCTGTGTGTTTATTAACATAGTGTTAAACTATGTTCTCAGCATGAGCAGGCGCCCTCTCAGGCCATCGCCGGGCGAGAAGATAATCACTGGAACTGAGCTGACTTCTCACTGGGAATGTGACTCCACTCACAGCAAGAGAGCAAATAGGAAATGACTCGGGGTGAGTCTCACTAAGCCGGAAAAATGAATTAGACACACTCCTCGACAGAATCTGAAAACATTACATACAGTGAAGAGAGAAAAGGTCAGAGCGAGAGGTTGCTTACCGTTTTCACTTTGGAATTGAAACGCATTTAGGGATACATTACACCTCCTTATGATGTGAGGTTTGTCTTTCAATCGTGTTACCCAGAAAAGAACCCATTCATTGAACAATCCCTTCGTTCTTTATATACAGTTCAAGTTTTGAGGAAAGTAGGTTGGGTCAGAGGTAAATCTCAGCACTTCCCTGTGAAAAACTAAGGAGAAATAAATTTGGAAGTAAAATGGTGGAAATTGCTATGACCTTTGAGATGTCATCCTTTACAATACACAGTAAAAATATTGGGCTTCTCAGGCTTACATCAAGTTTACAGGAACATAAATTGCCACAATCGAGCTGCAAGCTTTATGTTCTTAAATCACATCATTATTCTTTGGAATATTGGAAGGGAAGGTAGAAAATAGCAGATTTATATCCATCTCAAGAAATAATAACAGTCTTACTGATTGCCTTCAGTATTTTGCTGCAGTATATTAGGCCATTTTTAACCCCCTTATTTTCAAGAAAATCTCTTTTAGAAAACATCTACTATTCAGGATAAATCATGACATTGACAATTTGTTTGTCTGATAAGGTGAACCTAGTACACCACTTTGTTTTTGTCGCAATTGTAACACAGAAAGGCACAGACAGTGGTGGTAAATCAGACAAGCCCATAGAGCTATGGAATTCCGTCAGTTTAAACCAGTTGAGGATCTGATCAAAACACCTCAATGTCATAAAACTAAAGCTAGCATTTGGTTGAAAATAAAAGAGAGGGAAACTTTAATAAGTCAAAAAGAAAAACAGATGTAAGGGACAAAATGAAAGAATACAAATTTTAGCAATGTTAGAGAGCTGTAGAACCTGTAACAACCTTGCCTTCTGAACACAGTTACTGACTTAAAATAGACCAACCCCAGGATCGTGTGGGGAATGGTCATTTCCAATTAATTGCTAATGCCATGATACTGTACATTAATGATTATGAACATTTTTCATTTTTGGAGGGGGGGCATGGGGAAGTGTATAAAGAAAAAGGAAGCTTTGTACAATTTGTACTAATAAAAATCTTCAGACTATGCCTGCTAGGTTGCCATTAAACTAAATTAAAAGTACCAAAACCAAGTACTGCTAGAAATTCCTCATTTATGAGGTTTTTGCATCCCTTGGGCATTGGATTTAAGTAGGGACTAAGTGGTACCAGCTGGCTTTCATACCCAAGTGCTTGTGGGGATTCAATCTTTAATGAGCCAGAGAGCACAAAAGCTTCTCCTGAGAAGTGGAGGCTTGGATTTGTGTTCCTTGTGTGCTGCTTGCTGTGAGTAACTTGTTTTCCTCACCTTGTTTGGTGGGATGCATTTGTTAATTCAATAAGAGAAAGCGAGTGCAAGATGCTAATAAATAATGGGTCATAGATAGCGAAAGATAATCCAAACAATAGGAACTGTAGAAGGAAAGGATATGTTCCCTCGGGGAGAATTTATTGAAAGCCAAGGTGTAACAATAAGAAGCTACTTTCACAAATCTCTAAAGGCAGCTTTGCACTGCTTCAGCAGTGCAGAGCATCTTAAATCCAGCTTAAATTTCCAGTGGAGTATGCTTTTGTGTAACTGACTCCTCTGGCTTCATAAGGCTTTCATAATGTGTATGACAAGGGGAGAGCTGTGGCCCAGGTGACCTGTTCCCTCATGATTCATGCAGATGCTTTTGAAGCCACCCTTTGAGTAACCTCAAGCACAGTTCAGATGAAGCCCAGGAATGCAGGCCAAAGATTGTTATTGTTGTTGTCTGTGTTTTCTTGATGAGAGAGAGGAGAGGACTGAAACTCCAAATAATTCAGCCGTGCAAAAAACAGGCTATGATACAAACCAAGTTAGTTTCTGGTGCTGATTTTGCTTAGACTGTGTGTCCTTTCCTGAATAATCCTCTCTAAAGTGTTACTCAAAGCACACCAGTCAGACTGTCTACACAAATAAATTTTGTGCTAGATAAAATCTTGAAGGTGTAGAGTTTCCCTTGTTTTCTGTTCTACTGCTTATGAAGAATTTGTGCCCTGCATATATGCAGTGGCTAAATACTTTGTAGTCTTTAACGTTTCTGTGCATGGCATCACTGTGACAGGACTACAGCAACACGTTATGAATTGTGGCACTGGCTATGGATACAGGAGAAGGTCAGTAGATATCAGAACTCCAATCAGACACATTAGAACCAGCAGAATACTTAGGTATTGAAGTAACTTATTATTAAAGCAGTATTGAATACTTAGCTTTGGTAACGTGACACACTGCCTTGATTTGCATGTTGAATGTCTTCAGCACCACAGATCTTTTAGATGTATATAACCTGTACAAGACACATGGTAATTAGAGCGCTTCTAATGAGATCAAAAACCCACTAAGTATGTGCAGAAGTGATCTGCTCACAGGTAGCAACAAGAAGCACATGGAAAAGTGTTGTGCTGAGAAATCTTTGACAGGTTCTTACGGTTGGGATGCTTGCTGTCTGGAGCTTCTCCTCTGCTGCTTGTCCTCTGTCCTTTCTCAGCGGAGTGTGGGTTTTGCTGCTCACATTTTTGCTGGAAGAGGACAAAGAAAGGGGGAGGAATTGGTGCTGGGGAAGAATTCTCTTCCTATTTCTTAACTGTAGTATTTGCTGAAGACGATTCAAAGCCTCATTTCTCAGGAGACTGACTTAGCTACAAAAATCAAAATTGTTTGACTTTGGGGAGCTATCTATTTCTCCTTTAGAAAATGCTTCATACTTGTGGAAGGATTGTGACACCAGCTAATTGATTTGGTATGGGTTGCAATTTTTCTCTGTTATGGCTAATATAGTACACTGAAGCATTTTTATGAGTAAGAACTGAATTCCTCATTTCCCTGCTCCTGGTTGAGCCACTGTGAGAGGGGACCAGAGAAGAGGAAGAAAAGGGCCATTCAGGACACCAATTTAGGGTTTTAAATATACCTCTTGACTCACTCTTTTGTAAGGCTAAGCAATTGGTTAACCACACAGAAGTTTGTGGTGAAGTAGAGGCTTAAACCCAGTCCTCCAAGGTCTCGTTTGACAGTTTAACTATTTTACTGGGCTTCCTATTTTCATGTATTTACTTTGCCTTCTCTCGATTGTTGATCTAAGTTACAGAGATAGGGCTTCTCTAACCAGTAGATGAGTGGCATGTGTTACAGCTTCATAGTGCACTATGTTTCTTTACAGTAACAGAATCTCAGACTAAGTCACCAATTTCTTTTTTTGTAGACTAAATCAGACTGATAACACAAAAATGGGAACGTTTCAAATCTGTGGTGTGACTAAAGTAGATGTGATCAGTTTTGGATATCTTTACAGTCAGATATCTTTGCTAAAGACAAAGCACAGCAATAGAAGAGTGTGTAGGGTGTGTGCTTCAATGCCAGTGTTCACATAGATGTCTCTTACAAGGGGGCAAGTTGCCTTGCACAGCTTCAGTGAAGGAGCATCATTTTGTATGTATCAGTAATCATACCATCTCAGATGCTAAAGAGCTTGAAACATGAGTTGTATCTCTATGTAAAAATAATTGTAGATAAACTGAGGTTAAAAAGAAAAGAAGTAATATTTTGATGACATACATTTGCATTTGAAGTCTGCATGCTGGAAGAAACTCAAAAACTGTTGCAAAGGAAATAAATCCCTTTTATTTCTGTTCGTTTCCATTTGCAAGGTCAGGTGAAATGCTTTGTGGGATTTTTTTTTGTTTTGTTTTGGTTTTTTTTGAATGAAGCTGAAATGAACAATGTTTGTTATTTGTTTAACAATAGCTATTTCTGCAGTATGCCTTGCCTGTTTCCCTGTGTATTGGTGCTACTCACCTGAATTTGCAGAGGTGGCAGAAACTGTTGTATTTTGAGAACTGTAGCAAAAGAGTGAGGAATAAGCAGGGGGAGGAAGAGAGGGAAAGAGTTGCTTTTTGTTTATTTTTTGGTTAAACTTCTGGTGTTACACTGAATAATTTATATATGCCATTTCAGTATGAGAAGTAGCTGCAAAAAGCCTCATTTTGAGGGTTTCTGTGTTATTACAATAATTTCTATATTGGCTCTATGTACTACTCAAGCAAAATCGATGTGTTCATACAATTTAAAATATTGATTAACCTTGTAACTATATCCTGACATCTGATGTTCAGACTGGTGGATTATTTTTCCTCTATTACCACCAGCAGTAATGATTCTGTAGATTAGCAGTTGATTCAAATATACCAAATCCAGAACTATCTACAGCTGTAAGTGACCAACTGAGATTGTAATATGTGTGACTATTTACACTGTCTTAGCTTGATTGCCTCTGTAGCACTAATGGGCATTTTTAAAAAGAATCAAATAGTAGAGCATTGCAACACACAAATCAGAAGACAGAAATGACCTCATTGAAAGGCAGTTAGCAGATAAGTTTGGGAAAAGAAGTTGTAGGGTTTTGTGAGTTACTTCATTTTTTAATTTTCCTTTTGGACCCATTTGCAATCAGACCATTTTCAAACTAATTTGTGTATGAAGTCCAGGCACCTAAAGGCCAGCTTCCAATATGGTCCTTCTAATTCAGGAACTCAGAGTATTTCCTCCATGTAGTTCCTGTAGGACTTTCTGAAGGAAGCTGCTTCTTGTCCACAGCAGCATCTCTTCAATACTGTCAGGAATTACTTCTAATGCATGTTTTTCAGTTTGAGGTATGGTGATCTCTAAAACTTTATTCATCATTGTTTACTCTGAAGAACAGTTGATAGAGCACTTTGATAGAGCACTTAACTACACTAGCTCTTTCTTTAAGGAATTATGCTTGCCTGACAAGAACTGTGTTCTGGCATGTGAAGAAACACAAGAGAATGTGCCCATTTATTTTTTTTTTAATTCTGTTAATCATGCATTGTTTAAAAAAACCCCCAGCCTTTCATAATCAAAAGAGAACCACAAATGACAAAAAAAATATTCAAAAACTCCATTGTGTGAGTAGTGTGCTAAAAAGATAACTAATTAACACTACATATGTATGAATACAAAACATTGGTATTAAATGATACCTGATTTGAATTTCACTATCTCATTGTACAAAGTGGTTTTCTTGGGTTTTCAGGCTGGTCCTTAAACTGGGAGCTTCAGTATTAAACATAGAACTCAGCCTGTCAGTTATGTGTTCCTGACATTGACCGTACTGGGAGAGTCTGAATTCTCAAGTCCCCATTCATCTAACATTCATATTGATCATGTGCAAGTGTTTGCTCAGCATAGAGTTTTCTGAAGTGTTCTTGAGGAGGAGAGCTCAAGTGTGCTTGCCTCAAGGTCTTCTCTAGGTAAACTGGGAAATTCTGTTAGAGACAAGGCTGAGAGAAAACCAGTCTGGTCCTGGGAAGTAATTGTCCCTGGACTGGTCCTTCCCTCTTAATATTTCACTGTAGATGCAGCCTTGGATCCTCAAAAGGTGTAGTCCTCAGAGCATTTCTGAGTAAGGCTAAGATGCAATTTTTCTTTTTTTTTTCATTCTGTTTGAGGGGAACAGTTCAGGCAGTCTCTGTAAGAAGTGTTTTCTTAACTTGTTGCTTCCATACTGCAAAATTTTTGCTGCTCTTTGTTATGCTTTCTCTAGACAACTGACATGTGTCTAGCCACGGCTGGAGAATATCCTTTCTAAGGATGTCCTTTATCCTAGACACTCATACATGTCCATTCTCAAAGCAACTTTATATGTGTTTGACTGCTTGCCATTTGTTTTTCAGATAGTGGAAATGTCATCTCCTTGTCTAGCAGCCTGGTTTACCTGCTTGTGATTTTGACACTCTTCATTGGCACGTCTCTTGTGTATGCGGGACCCTCCATGATGTACCTTTACAGCAATGTCTTGCCAGAGTGCAGCAGCACAAACAGATTTACCTCTGCTGCTGTAATACCCCCATCATTTACCACCTGACAGGAGCCTCTACAGAGAAAGACTGTTGGCCACTTTTCTCATTCAGCAGTATCTGGAGCCAACTACAAAATGGCTTGGTCTGCCTTTTTCTTCCACAGTTTTTGAGACCTATTACATGGGAATCCATAAACCAGTTTTCCACTTCCGATCCAGAAGTGTTCTAGTTCAGAAGGTGACTCTGGTTTTCCAAAATATAATGGGACACATCAGTAAACAGAGCATGTTGATTCCCATTTTCTGGCAATTTATTTTACAGTGGCACCTTTTTGGTATGAGTCACCTCCTTGGGCAGTATCCAAAATATCTGCCTTCTGCTCAGTCCATGACCTCTTCTTGGAATTCTGGCTGGTTGGGTTTCCCCAGTCGACCCCATCATATGTCCAGTGCTAACCACTTATTCCATGTAGCACTGGTTACACTGGAAAAGCCATAAGCAGACCCTGAGTGCTGAAACTGAGTCCTCAAGCTTGGTGTGCAGCAGTAAAGGGAGCAGGTAACGGAATGAGAAAACCCGTAATGGGAACAAGAATGTCAACACTGTGACCAGCAACAGCAAATGGTAACTTGCCAAGCAACAGCTGAACAGTTGTAACACCTGTGAATTCAGTCGAGCACATTCTGATAAAGTGTATAGCTAACCTGAGCCCTATGTGGTGTGCCTGAAAAGGGCTTCTGTGGGTTGGCACCAGCTGATAGTTTAAGTCCCCAAGCAGTGTCTTGTTCCCACAGCTCCCCTGCAGCGTCAGGGAGTAAAGTACTGGATAAGCAAAAGGAAAACCCTCATGGGTAAAGACAAAACCAGTTTAAGAAGTGTGTTTATAAATACAAGTAAAGAAGCGATCCGCTGGTGGCGAGAACAAGCAGTCACTCTCCACCAGCAGATTAATACCTAGATGGTCTCCAAGCAATGGCACTACCCTATGTGGTATGAAATATTCCTGGATATTGGACAAACTGGATCAGATGTCCTGGCCGCATCCCATTAAAACCTTCTGTCCACCCCAACCTAATTGCTGAGGAAGGCAGAATGGGAAACAGGGAGATCTTACTGCTGTGCAATCACATTTGAGTAATAACTAAAGCACTGGTATATTGTCAGCATTGGTTGGCCACAAATCAAAACCCCCATGCAGGTTGCTGCGGGGAAGGTTAAGTCCATCCCAGCCAGGCACAATGCTGACTAGAAATGTCTTGTAGACAAAATGCTCTTTATTCTAATCTTTTGTTCATATCTCTTCTCGAAATACCATCACCTCTTCTGACCACCTCTCTTTTATTTTTCAAACTGTCAAAATGTTTGTGGTAAAACTAAATTCCTGTAGAGATGAATATTTTCCTTTGTTGCAAGAAGCTGGCAACAGATCTGTCTGATAAATGTGGAAAAAATTTAGATCAAGCCTGTGCATTCATTGTATGATGTGGTTAGAAGTTCCAGCTGCAGACGGTGGCTGTTGTGTGAAGTGCTGTACAAACATGGGATCAAAACACGTATTCTGCCATGAGGGGAGTCATCATTTCAATACCAGAGTTGATGACAAAGCTGTCTGAATCCAGGCAAATAGCGAGACAACATTGGTGTGATAGGCAGCGATTTTGTCATAATTTCTTTCACCTACTGTTAATAGGCATTCCTCCAAAAATAGGACAAGTTTAATGATGAAGAGCAGGAACTTGTTCTCTGGATTTGTGCTGGAGCAGGAATGGGGAACTCACCTTTGTTAGGTGGTCAAGAGATGACTAGATCCTGAAAACACTTGCAGAGAGTAGAGAAGCTGTTCCTTTCAAAGACCTAAACACATGATTAATTTCTTGTGTGGAACTGAGTGCACCTCAGCTTCCAAGCCTTTCTCTGAGCAAGTGAGAACATGGGCACTTGGCACTTTTCAGAAAGTCCTGAAATGTGGCAGAATCGTGATCCTTCCAAAACTTTAAAAGTCCATGATTGATGTAGTAGAAGTCTGAATTTCCCATGTTGTCAAATTCTATTTCTAGCTTAGCAAAATAAAAATCCTTCTTTACTGAGGATATGCAAATTACATATATGGTCTACTTTAGGCAAAAATTTGCAAACTGTTGTATGGAGTTTTAAGTCTCCAATGATCACTTTGGAGGCAAGTCTCCTAAAAAACGCTGCAATGAAAACTAAAACCTTGTTGGGAGGGGCTTGTTTTGTACTGATAAGTGTTTAGTTATTTTTCTGTAGAAGTATCTTTTGCCTTTAAATGGAAACATTTGGAATCCAAGAATGATTTTCAGAAGCAAAAGACTTTTTATTTTGAAATGCCATGTCAGCAGATTCACTGCCTCCAAAGTAAATAGTTGCAAGGTGCTTCTCTGCCTTCAATTCCTCTGTTATTTTGTCCTGTTTTTAATATATTTTTTAAACTGAGGTATAAAAATAATCTCTCTGAACTTGACTGCAAACACTTACTGCCAGCTAAAAAAGAAGGAGATCAGACAAACAAGTGGTTTTTGATGGGCTTTAAAAGCTTGGTCGTTCTTTCTCTTGTGAAATATGACATTCTCATAAAATCCTTTTTCCCATTAATGCCAAAACAATGCTTCTGTTAATAATGTAATGCTGATGGCACCAGCCACTTCTAGTCATGAGAGAAATGAGCTATATTGTACTTGAGCAATATTGTACTTGAGGGACTTGTCCAAGCAAATGTGCCTCTCACTCCTCCACACTAGAAATAGCTGAAGAGAAGAAACATCATGATACCTTAACATGATGCACAGATGCTACATGGTTGTTAGTTTTTTTTGTTTTGTTTTGGGGTTTTTTTTGCCGTCTTTAGGTGAAACAAAAGAATTTAATTTATTAAGTAGGACACCACACCTTGAATAGTGCTAGGCAGATGTCGGAAATACTACTTTGATAGAAGCTATTTATTAGAAGGGTTTTTGACATTGTAAGATTAAAAGTTCATGCAGCAATAAATATGTGATAAAAAACCTACTATCTTAATCTCATCCTTGTGTGTGAGTCTAGACAGAAGGATGCTCTGAGATGCCTTTCCACCCTTTGTTTCTGTCCCTTTGTATTAGTGTGAGTGTTCCAGGCCACTTTTCACCATGTCAAAAGTAGTTGTTCCTCTTTTACACTTCACACTGAAAATGTGTGACTTGCTTTTAAGTGCTGCCTTAACCCCACAGTGAACTATGGAGATGAGCCTGCAATGCTGAATTCAAAAGAATGAAGTTTGCAAAGGATCAGTTACTTCCCTTAGTCTGCATTAACATTTTAGAGCTACAGGAGGGAATGAGGGTGCTGTGGGTGCTGCTTAGCTCTTATTTCACAAAATGCTAATAGAGGGCAGATAGACAGAAGGCCCTCTATGGCTGCACAAAGTTGCTGGACCACATCTGTGCCCCAGTAGTTGCCCTCAGCACTCAGTGCTGCCGTGTGTCCTACCAGGTGTGTGGGAACAGGGTCCCTGTGCAACAGGAGAGGAGGCCAGCTCTGCAGCGGATCCAGTGTCAGTTGCATGGCTATTGTTCTGGGAACTGAGGAGAGAGGTAGATAGGGAGTGGACACAACAGACACACACGGTATTTACAAGGTCTTTTTAAAGCAAAGGTCTCAAGCAGAATGATCTGTAGGACACTGCTTATTTAAGCTTATTTCTGGAGCTTGAAGGTGGCTGGTTTTGTTCTTATCTGCATATAGGAGTTTTCTGGCTGTTATTCCATAACTTTCACAAGTTAATGCTGAACTAGCTTGTTGGAGCTCCATTGACTGGACCCTTCAGCCCCTTGCAGAACTAGCAATTAATGACCCAATGGGTTCATCAGGCTGTAAATTTCTATATACAGGTACTTCTAAATAACACTGCTTATCACTGTAACAGTGCACAGTGTTCTGCCTTTGGAGACTGAAGCAGCAGGAGAAGCCTTGTTCAGCTTTTAAACTTCAGTTTCCATGGGAGGGGATCCTCAATCTATCCCACTCCTGCCAGTTTGTTGCCAGGGCCAGAAAGAGATGCCCTGAGTCTGGAGAGGAATTGCAAGTCAGCAGGAAAGTACCTGAAGTGCAGCACAAAGGAATTCCAGCCACTCCTGCTTCGTTGGAGGCCTAGCTCTATGCAAATGCACATATCATGGGGAATAAATAAGAGGAATTAGAGATGTGCAGATGCCTGAAGGGCTATGTCACAGCAGCCAGTGTCACAGGGATGAAAACCATTTGACACTGTCCCATATGACATCCTAAACTGGAGAGACATGGATTTGATGTATAGCCACTCAGTGAATAAGGAATTAGCTGGATGTTTACACTCAGTGAGTTGCAGTCAATGGCTCAATGTTGAAGTGAAGACCAGGGATGAGTGTTGCTCCTCAGAGGTCATTACTGGGACCAGTGCTGTTTAACAACTTTGTCAACAACATGGACAGTGGGATCAAGTGCACCCTCAGAAAGTTTGCAAATAGCACCAAGCCCAGTGGTGCAGTTGACACTCTGGAGGGAAGGGATATCATCCTGGGGGACCTGAACAGGCTTGAGAATTGGGCCTGTGCAAACCTCATGAGGCTCAACAAGGCTAAGTGCAAAGTCTTATGTACATATTGATAACAGCCCTGAGGAGAAGTACTTGGGGTTGTTGGAGGAAAAGCGTGACATGACCCACCAATGGGGACTTGCATCCCAGAAAGCCACCCAGATCCTGGGCTGCATGAAAAGCAGTGTGGCCAGCAGGTCAAGGAAGACAGGTCTGCCTCTCTACTCCACCCTTGTGAAACCCTGGCTGGGATACTACATCCAATTCTGGGGCCCCCAACATAAGAAGGAAATGGACCTGTTGGAGTGACTCCAGAGAGGGGCCATGAAGAAGACTGGAGAGGGACTTTTTACAGTGGTTTGTAGTGATATGACAAGGGGAAATGGCTTTAAACTGAAAGAAAGTAGGTTTAGATTAGATACTAGGAAGAAATTCTTTACTGTGGGGACAGTGAGCCATTGGAAGTGATTGTCCAGAGAAGTTGTGGATACTCCATCCCTGGAAGTGTTCAAAACCAGATGGGATGGAGCTTTGAGTGACCTGGTTTAGTGGAGGGTGTTCCTGCCCATGACATCATAGAACCATAGAAGGGTTTGAGCTGGAAGGGACCTTCAAGATTATCCAGTTCCAACCATTCTATGGTTTTCTTGGATTCAGTGAGAGCTGAAAGCTGAGTAGGTCTGGTGGGCAAGAAGACCAGCCAAGAGTTTCATTTGTGGGATGTGTTCAGGCTCAATAAAGAAGTGCCTGAGGTGCTGTGTGAGCTTAGAAGATGAAGAGTGCCACAAGAGCTGATATGAGTAGAAGACGGGAGGGGATTCAAATCCCAGTGAGAAATTTTCATAAAGGGGAGAAGCTTTGCTGCATGATCTTGTTCTTGAATACAAAGAGGGGAAATGGAAATCATATGAAGCAGATTAATGAGTGAAACATGTCTTTCATGTACTGGTTGGGAAATGTGATGTTTTGTGTGTTAGTCTGCTTGTGCGGTGCTCAGCACAGGTATCTTTAAAGCTATGTGTTGCTGGGGAAAAGATTTCTCAACTGTGTCATTTTATAAGGAACCCTTAATATCTATTGGTGTAAATAATGCAATGGTTTGTGGTTTTAATCACAAATGTATGATAATTGTGCTTTGCTAGTTATTTAGGGAAATGGATATAGGCCCTGTGGTCATTTAATATTTCTTAATGCAGACCTAGCTAACATAAAAACAGTGCTGAAAATTGTTGGCCTACTGACTGAATTGGCAGAAATCCTGTTGCAGCTCCATGTCAGCACCTAACACTCTGAGACACCTTTGAAAAATCTCAACAGGTACTGCAGCTGCTAGCTTTTCCCCCCTATTTCAGGGGGGGATTGGGAAAAATCTGATTAGGAATGTGGCCACTTAATTAAGGAGTGAATGATCTGTTCTTTTTATTGCTGACTTTTCTTCTTTCTTCTTCTCACTCTTTTTTTTTTTTTTTTAGGAGGGATGACACTGCTTTCAGGCCCAATCTTCAGATAGTGTGAATTGGTCCACAACTGTCCATACTGCTGTGCTAGTTAATTTTTACCAGCAGAGACTCTAACTTCCCAAGTGCAAGAACACTGGGGGGAAGGGAGAAATACTGCCTGATGTTTTGGGAGAATGGTTATGACCTGGTCCTGGATCATTGGATTCAGAGGGAGTTTTGTCATTCGACTTTAATCAGAACAGGATCAGAAGCCTTTCACCAGAATGTGAAGCTCTGAACAAGGGCATTCTGAAAATGTAACTTTCACTCTGTGACTGAGTCTGTTGACACAACAGTCTGGAGAAGTAGGAAGAGTTATTCTGCAGCATTGTATACTGATACCAACAATATACTTAAAAAAAAAAGAGATAGTTGAAAGTTCAGATCCTTTTCTTAGAAAATTAGTAAAAGGGAAATATAGATTTTTGTTTGCTGGTACTGAAGAGGATCAGTTTCTGGTAGTTGTAATAAATTCAGAAGCCTGGAATTATGATTTTCTTATTAATATTTTGTTTCTTTGGCAACTAAAGAAACCCATTGCATGGGGCACTGTACAAACACATATTGTGGAATATTTATTTGCCCTGTATAGCTCACAGATTAAAAACCCAAGCCCAACCAAATAACCAAACATGCACACATACACACTCCACATCCCAAACAAACAGAAACAAAACAACAACAATCCCATCTAGCTTATGAAAACAGAAATCTAAATATACTTGGAATCTTTCTGATTTTATAGTTGCTGTAACAGGATAAAATTAATTTGTGACACTTATGTCAGCACTTGGTTCAAATGCTTGGATTATTAAAGAGCTGCAACCCCTTTAAGAGCTGGGTGAAGGCTGGTGGTGACCTCATTCTGTTCTCTTTAGGGAGGAATGAATGGAGGACTAGGGAAGAGAAGGTCAAAGTTCCTATTTACTTCAAGAGACAGAAATGTTTACTCATTTAAATAAAGGCACAATATGGGTTGTCCATGTTCTCCAGCTGGAAAACTTGAAGTAATTTTCTGTGTACTTCTCTATATTAATTTTTAGACACATTTCATGGTTCTTGATTATTAGATGTAGAGACTTTGGAATTAAAATATCAGTAACTCTGTACTCATCACTGTGATTGAGGCACTGTATTAAGATGTGAATATTTCCTCAAAAGTAAGGACTACTTTCCTATTTTGCATTCTTGAAGTAGGTGTTGCACCATATGCTTTATGAGAAGTAGGGTTTGAGCTTAAGACTATTGACTGTAGGTAGAATCACTTCAGAGACAATGGTTGTATTATTACTGTAACAACAGAGGCAAAACTGGGTAAAGAAAATGAGTGGGGACTTATTAATTTATTTAGTGAAGAGTAAGCAGAACCAAGCAGGGCCTCAACAGTATTAGTGGATTATATTATTAAATTTGTAATGTGAAGTCTTAGAAAATAAATCAGCTGACGTGGCCAAGGGCAGTCTCTGCAGAATTTGAAAGCAGAGAATGGAGCTTGGTGATTCTTGAAAGAGCCAACATCAATGTAGAGTTAGGGGACTGGGAATTTTTTTATTTTTTTTTTTTTTAACTAGAGAGGTCTGTAGGAAGGCCACAAAATTGATCAAGCGGGATTTTAATTACCAAGATATTGCTTAAGATAATAACTATCCACAAATTAAGAAAGGCTTCATAGTGCAGGATTGCTTCCTTAAGCTGTTTGTGAGCTTGCACAGTCACACAGTCTTGGATTCAGCCCCAGGGAACTGAGCCAACTCTGGCAAGTGAGGTGGAGAGAACCTTGGAACATGGTGGTATCAGGCTGGGAAGGATGAAGAGTACTTAGGGAAGAAGCACTTCCCTAAGAAGAAGAGGGTTGTTGGTTTAGTTTGGGTTTGGGATTTTTTTTTTTTTAGGTTAGTAAAGGGTAATTTTGAGGAAATGTACTTGAGGAATTTCTCCTGATTATGAAAATCTCCATCGGTACGACTGAAAAATAAATGTGATTTCCTCAGAGAATGCAATTAAAATGTGTCCTGGTTAAGTCTACACAGGTTGAAGGCTGATGGGGGTAAAGTTGGTATGAAATTAGCACAAAGTATTAAGCAGGTACTTTCTTAAGCTGCAATATAATCAGTGCTTTGCGGAGCAAAATAGGGTGATACACAGAAATGAAAGAAAAAATACATAGAACTAAATTTCTTTTCAATCTATAAAAATAAGTTTTTCATGCTATTTCTCCTTTAGCCACTCACTTTTCTAGATCACACTTTCAGAATCAGGAATGCTTTTTCTGTTAAACAGGATAGGTGAAATTGTTGTAACAGAATATGTTGAGGATATGAAATAGAGTGTTATATGTTTTGCTGTGTAGTCAATGGATATATATTTTTTTTCATGAAAAACACTTTGCTCTCTTTTCTGACTTTTACAATGGTCCAGAGTGAAGGTGTTTGAGGAGTGGGGTGAATTATAGAGAAACAGTCTAAGTTTAACCACCCACTAGCAATAATAACCAGCCAGGCTTGAAGCAAGGAAGCAAACCATGTCCTTCCAGCAGATAAACTGTCCTGCTGCTTAAGGAGAATAAAAAGAATTCCTATTCACAATAGGTCTTGCAGGGAAGAAGTTATATTCTCAGGCAAAAGGGAACAGCCATCTTATTAGAGGCATTTATTTGGGGGGAGAGAAAAAAAAATCATCACTTTTATTCCCCTTTATATTCATAGTGCAGTAAGGGCCAGAGAAAGCAGTTCCAAGGAAAATGAAGTGGATTAGAAAAGGAGATAGGACAGCTCCTCAGTAATATTTTTTATTATCTATTTTCCATAATGAAAGAATGGAAATAATCTTTATTTACAGTATTTTTTTCTTAAGTTGCTGGAATAATCAGATAACTTGCAGTACAACATGAAATGGCCTGGACTTCTTTAAATAAACTACAGTTATTTAATGTAACCAACATACAAGCCCATTTTTACTAAGAAAAAAAAAGAGTTATTGATATCTTCGTTCTTGTTATTTTTTTTGTTATAAATGCATTAGGTGTTCTGATTAGTGAAATGTGATGAATGGGAAGATGCAAGACAGGACCCATGTATTATACTTTAAAAATACTTTTTATTTAGCTTAAACTTGATTTTTGAGAAAAAGAAAAAATGGGGCTCTTTATGTAGCACCCATATTTATAACAGAACCTTAATATAAATTAAATCACTTTAAGGGAATTAAAGGAATATGCTTTGGTTGTATTTGTCAAATAACTTGGTCAATGTAAAAATAATCTACCAAATTATGTCTGTGCAGTGGGATAGGGATCAGAGGAAGGCTTCCCTCTCAAATGCTGTGGAAGATGACATTTTAGTTCTGTCATCTGCTGAATGGATTTGAATTTGTATTTCTGCATTTCCATAAAGTGCTCTCCTTGTTGTGTTCCCATATGGCTTCTCTTCTCTCCTACTAAAGCTATTTCAATTTATATAATGTGCTTCATCCCCTCAGTGGGTTGCAGCTTGAACCCTGAAAGTGTTACCTCCTGTGAGAGTACCCGGGTGCTTTGCATAACCCCTCAAATCCCTCGTGATTTACTCCTGTGCACAGACATGTGGGCAAAACACCTCTCCCTCACACTCCATGACACAATTTGCTGCATTAATCAAATTCCATGCACTCTCTGCACAGAAGAGTAGTGAAGTGTATTCCTATAAATCCATCTACTCCTTCCAAAACTGAACACCTCGGGCTGGGTCACCACCTGCCTCCCATAAAGAAAGGTTCAAGAAATTTACAGGGAAGCAGGAGAGGATCCTATACCTCGGTATGTGTCTCTGCTTTCCTTGGCTGGCAGTAGTGATCTGCACCCTGCTGTCCTGAGCTCTGCATTTGGCTGCTGCTTCCACAGCAACCTGACAAGTTCATACTGGGCTGTGGCCAGGCTGGCCAAACTGAGTGCCCTTTCTTTTCGTTGCCCAGATGAAACAAAACAAAACCTTAAAGGGGAGGTGTTTTTTCCTACTGATCCTAATAGATCCTTCTTCCTCCATATGCCTTCTGATTTCATAAGTGGCTGGAGTTGCCCCTCTATCTCTCCTAGCCTCCACTCCACATACTTACCAGTCTGTTCTGTGCTTCCCTAGCTTCTGTCTCTTGGTGAAGAGCAGATATGCTGGGGCTGCCCATCTTTAGGGGCCACCTTCACTCACAGCTCCAGAAAAAGCTCCCCATTTTCCAAATCTGGGAATCTGGGCCGCTGCTGCTGAGGACTGTATTTAATCTCCCAGCCCCACAGTGAAGGTTTTTCAATCTCTTCAGAAAATTATGGAGGGACAGGGGAAATCACTTTGAGCGAGTGGGTAGATGTTCAGGGCAGAAATGCTAAAATCAAGTAGAGGAAAATATTTAGTGGATATGGATCATCTTTTTGCTGTATCAGCCTATTCCTGCCCATCATTTCTGTTCCACAATGAACACAAACCAGAATTAGCACTTTGAAGTTAGGGTAGGGCTGGCAATATAAATCAGTTGAGAATCTGCTTTCTGTTTTATGACCAACAAAATATTCGCTTGGTGCAGACACTTGCTAAGCCCCTCAGCTTTCAGTGTGAAGTTCTTACTGTTGCAGATAATGGCTGCAAGGTTTTGCTGGCTGCTGTAAGTGAAAGGGAGGAGTTCTGATCTTTTAAACTTAGTGGAAGATCACAGAAGCAGCAAGGTTCAAAGTTATGAAACCTCTCTAATATCCAGAAGCAGTGTAATTTTTTTCCTTATTAAAGACATTTGCCTAATTTTTATGTAAATAGCCACCGCCTGGTGGCCACTCTAATCCAACAGCATTACTGCTAGCAAACAAGGGATTAAGAAGAAAATGCTGTATTGAAATTAAAGCTGTAGGGCCTGATAGAGCTAGGTTACCATTAAATTCTGTGGATACTCTATCATTCTTTCCAGTTCCATTGTGCTTTATTTTAGTGCTCAGGGTTTTCTATAACTAAAATAATTCTTTAATCCTTTTTTCACACCCTGTAATGAAAACCTTGATGCTGAATAATCCACTGAGGTTTGTGCACTTGTTAGATCTCCGCTTCATTAAATTACCAAATTTTAGTGGCAGCAGAGAACCATGGCAAAATGTCAACATGGCTTTTCAAAGCCAGAGGTTGCCCATTTCTAAAGTTGAATATGATCTCTATTAATGTTTGTTTTCTACATTTCAGCACCAGCTTTTATAAAGTGATGGAGGGATGGGAAGAACTCCAGGGCAGACTTTCAAAGCCAGTGACATGTATCTTCTCAATCAACGTTCTATTGAACCAAGAAACCTGGGGATATGGGTTTACAAGGACATTGAGTCTGAACTCCATTGCTGGACTTCCTGGGATTTGTTGGGTTTGCACTGTGTCAGTGATATCATATGGTCTTTGAGTGCTCATCAGTATTGTGGCATTTGATACTGCAAATACGTGCCAAAAGAAACAGAAGTCCAACATGAAACAGTGGAATCAAAGCTGCATATGTTTTCTAGTGGCTGATAAAGTGTCTTCCCCCAGCCACCTGAGTGTCTGATCTGCAGACGCTAATCTCTGGAATTTGTGATGATGTTCCTGGTCCCTAATCAGTGTTATATTTCATGTACATTGTGCTGAGACTTTCTTGGGTTGAGGAAGAGAACTATTATTCAGTATAATATAATGTCAGAAGCAGTGCTGAGGATCCTGATATGTATTTATTTAGGTTCATCCTGAGGGGCATTGGCTGAAGGTCCACTAAATTCTTGATTCAAAGCCTGTGCCATTTTTTTTTCCTTTTTAATTCAAAATGCCCCACAGTTCAAACTCATTCTTTCAGGGAGGCTCTTGGTCATGCCAACAGGACTTTTAGTTAAGGAAGGAAAATAGACATTTGTTCTTAGGGCAAATAGCGACTACAACGAGTTCTGCTAAACAAAACTGCATGCTGGGAAGTATAAAAGAGAATCATTATTAAGGAATCTGTTAAAACCAATATGGGGCCTAGCACCCCATGTTGGGACAAGATTTTTTGTCACTAGAATAAATAAAGGAAGCCTCATTTTTAACAGTGCTTGAGAGGTACTGGAGACAAGAATTTAGTCACACTTCACTTGGATTCCTCAGGAATGTCTTTGTTTAGTTTAATACTACTGATTTCAGTTGTGATGAGGCAGAACCCATACCTGAATGGAACAAAAGCAGTCTCAACAGAAACCTGAAATGGGATTTACATTTTATGGTTTTTGACCTTATGGCTCCTAGGAGGAATGAATCATGCTCCTTTGAGACACGACCTAACCTCATCTCTTCTTTGGCTGGAAGTGCAGAACTTGAAAGGAATGTAGTAGATGCAGAACATAGGCTTTGCAAGTATTGTATGTTTTAGTTTTTAAAAATTATTTAAAAACACACACACACACATAAAAAGCTATGTATAGTTTTCTTTGTCCTTTGTCTTTGGACACTTTATTTCCATTTACCAGAATCCTGGTGCTGTTGCTTGATGAGAGCTGCTAGTCTGACCTGTGATTTCCAAATACCAGGTCATAAGGGAAGGATACCATATGAAAGTTGTGGAAATGCACAGAAAACTGCTGTGCAAATTTGCATCAAGTGTCCTCAGACATTTTAGTTATGTTAACTCTATATTGGTGAGATAACACCAGGAACGTGAACAATTATATTAGGGTTAAAAAGGAGTTTCTGCTAGAAGGAAAACTGGGTGAAGAGATACTCTCATTATCAAGATGATTAGTTTTAATAGTGATGTATGATAAACCGTAGCTATCTAGTGACTTGTCTATGTAGGACATGATACATACATAAAGCACAGCTACAATAAGGGACAGCACTGCAGGAATGGAGGGATAGATTAACTGACCTAAATTATGTATATTCATCTTACCTTGAAAGGAATATGAACTAGATAACTTTACGAAGCCCAAACTATTGCTATGTAAGTCTATGAGTTTTCATTATTTTCAATGCTTTTTATGGGGAAAGATAGAAAAGTGCTTTAGCTGCAAACTCATCTATTTGATTGTACACATCATGTTACTTTGGTTGAGGAAACCTAATAGTTTCATCGGGGACTAAATGTATTGTCTGTTGTTGCTAGTACTTTATGGATTTCTGAACATAAATAATGCTAATGAGTTTGCATGGGATATTATCTGCTAATAAATTCAGTAGTAGAGTGAGTATCACAGCTAAAATTACTGAAATAACATATGCTGAAAATAACAATTTGAAAAAGGCAAGGTGGAACTAGTGATGCTGTTATCCAGTTCTATATGAACTAAATCCACTGGTCCTGTTATGGTACATTGCTCTTGTCATACCTTGTTAAATATAGAAGATGACTGCGAAGACTCTTGGATTATTTGTGGGACTCCCTCTGTTTTCTGAGTGGAACCCATGTGAAGATACTTGGGATTATCCTGCATTCTGTTTTTTCACTTCTTTTTTTTCAAACTGAGAGGGTAGTTCACTAGAAAGTTGTACAGTGGTGCATGAAATAAGAAGGGAAATTGTCTTGAGNATAAATATATAAGTATAAAAGATAATGTTACTAGATATACCATTGTCTTTCCAAGCAGCATGTGCTTACACTCAGCGTTGTCCCATTCAAAAGAAGACATGTTCTCTGCACCAAAAGAAATAGTCTGAAGGGCTTTGCAGCTAAAACAGTCAATCTGTATTGATAATTCAGGTTTGCGTGCTACAAATAAAATTGTGTAGTTTTGCTAGTAGGGGTAACAAGTTGTAAGGGAGCTGAGTCTGTATGATCCAAGGGCATAAGCCAGTCACTGACTATCTGAAACTGGCAAGAGATTGCCCCCACAGTAGAGGGATAGTTCTGCCAAACTGTCCTCTGAAGGGCTTTTATCCTTGCTTTGGAAGCACTTAGTCCTGTTTACTCTCTGAGTGGGGATAGAAGTCTGTGTTGACCCCTGATCTCATCTGCTCTGCCAGCTTCTGTGTGGGAGTCATACTGGTAAAACAATGACACTGTGTTTTCAGAGAATGTCAGTTTATATACATTTTGACTGTGGGGCTGAGAAGTACCTTGAGTGATTTATACGAGATTGGACTGAGAGGTGTAAAAATAGCCAGAGCTGGGAACAGCCCTAGCAAGCAGCAGTTTCTGCGTGTGGATTTGAAGGCACAAGCCAAAAACTCATAGCAGGGGAGTGGGAGGTCCAAGACTCTTAGCTTCTCTGTCTCATGTTTTCCTCCCCTGTTCTAGTACTAGTATGGGGTCTAGCAGTAAATCAGACCCTGATCAAGGGGTATTTGTCTAATCACATGGTCCTGGGAGTAGAAAAGAGACAAAATAGGAAAAGTTGGGTCTGCTTCCTAATCTCATCATAGCCTGTGGGGGAGAGTAATCAGCTTTAAGTCAAAATCAGCAGCAGAGTACTTTTCCTTCCATGCTGGCTCAGTTTTAGTGGCTCATCATCAAAAGTGCAGAGGCAGGATCACGTGTGCACTCCCTTATCCTGTGCTCTTGTTTCTCATGGCCTGTGTTGCTTTGCAACTGCTCCCTTTCAGGGCTGCCCTTGTCTTAGGGGAAAGCATCTGAAGTGCTCAGCCCCTACCCCTGTCTCCCTGCTTGGCAGAAGGCATGATCCTGCTCTACAGCAGAGACTCCTGTCCAGAGATAAATTTATCGCTGGATATACCCACCCTTTCATGCATTGCTTATTAAACTCTCCATGGCCATGTCTGGTCTCTGTGGATTTGCATCTGTATAAAACAGTATGAATTAATATCAGAGGAGGACATTCCAGGCTGTTTTCTTGGGACTTATGCATGGAGCAGACTCTAAAACAAAGGATCATGGCAAAGAATAAAAAAAAAATGTGTTTGCACTACTGTTGTTTTTTTGTTGTTGTTTATGGGTTTGGGGTTTGCTATGTGGTCTTGGGGTTTTTTTTATTTTTTTTGTTTGGTTTTGTTTTTTTACCACTATGAGAGAGACAAGGTACTGGTCTGGCTGGATTTTTGGTCTGACACAATGTTGACCATCCTCTGTAGTGTTCTTAATGTTCAAAAAATAATAGATTACAGAGAAAAATAGTGTTTGGTTCAGCAGTAACAGTTTCTATCTGTGGCAATCAACAATAGACAATTTTTTTTTGTTATTGTTTACAGATACCTAAAATCCCGGAGGCAATTTCACTTTGTAACTGTAGGAGGTGCAGGAGGTGCTCCCACTTTGGGGGGGTAGAGTAAAATATTCTTGTGCTGATTTGGGCTAGGGAGAAAATTTTGCACATAAATCTTAGGCAAAAGTTTTGACCACTGGGAAAAAATTCTGCAGGTTTACTGCTGTCTAGGATTAAATTGGTGGTTTATTTGCATATGTGAGGTTAAACAAATACATGCACTACTGCTAGGGTCTAAATTTGCTGCACTTACGTGTATATATTTATGCATATTACAGTCTCTTAAGCAGATGTGTAAATGCATGGAAATCTATACTGGAAAAACGTTGACATACATTTCTGCAATCACATATATACCTCCTACATATGCATGTATGTGTAAAGTGATAGTTTATCATTGCCAAGTATGTACAATGCTTAAAAACACATTCATCAATACAGGTATTTGACTCTTTTATCAGTCCTGCCACAGAACCTATTTTCTAGGTGGGAGGAATAATGAGGGAGAAAAAGGTGCTATTCACAGAAAATAGATCACCGAAACAAAGTTTCATGAAATGTTTTTTTTCTAACTTTTCATTAAACTTCTGCCATTTTAAAATATACATATTTTTTTCCCCAGAAAAAGGTGTATTTTTCTAAAAGTCCTTTCTAAGCTTCTTAAATGCTACTCTTTCTTATTTCACTCTTCAAAGAACAGCAGCAACGCTATCCCTCTTTTCAACTTCAAACTGTGCTGCTCTGTTGGTCCAGCACAGCAAGAGTGCTTTGAACCTGAGGAGAGAATCTAGCTCCTTTTTTTGGAACCTTGAGAAGGACTTTTTGAGAGAGCTGTAATTAGCATTTTCTTTTCACCCCAATGCATCTTTCTTGACTTGTGTAGAAGTAAACCAAATAATAATAAACAAATTTACACATGTGGTTCCCTTGAGTCCAGCAGAGATGCCCTTTGTTCATACTTCATGGGTTTTTTTGGATCCTGTTAGCTGGACTTTTAGCCAGAGGTTATGGTATCTATGAAACTTTTCACAGGCTGCTGGCTCTGTGTGGGGCAAGCGTGAATTGGCTTTGGTTTCCTCTCAGGGGTGGCTTTATTCTGCACAGAGTAAAAAGATTTGGTGAATGTCAAAGGAAGGAGCCACAAGTCATATTGATCTTGCTCGCTAGACAGCCAGCACCTTGGTGGCTTTTATTCTTGGTGGCCCACCTTGGCTGCAGCAGTGCGAACTCTGGATGCCAAGGAGACACCATGTGAATTCAAGCAAAGTTGAGCTCCCCAGTTGCTTCCTGCTCTGTACTTGCACTTTGCCCCAAGTGATTTGACAGTGAGGGATCAAAGGCTGTAATCTGGATAGTTCCTAGATTAGGCCTTAACAGGGGTAAGTGCTGGAGAGGAAAGCAGAGGAAGTGTGCTGCAGCTTCTCCTCTGACTATAAATAGCCAGGTCATCAGTACAAACTTCGGCTGTCTGGCATCAGTGTTTCCAGGTGATTTGTGGAACACCACCTAAGACCATTCTTTTTTCTCCTTTTGTTTAAGATTATTGACCCATGTCCCCTCCATGTGAGATGTGGAACATGTTGCAGGTAAAATCGAAAACTCTGTGTTAGTGTTTTATATTTGAAATACTTGGTGGTTGGAGTCTCAGCCCACAGAGAAGCCCTTGCAGTACCACAACAGGAGGAGAACCCTGGGGACCACAGCAAGTGGCTGGGGTGGGTTTTTTTGTGGGGAAACCACTACTGGGGTGGTTCCACATGTGTGTCTTGTAGGAGACTTAGACCCTGAACCAATGGTACAGCAGAGGGAATAAGCTGCTGGTTTTGGTGTAAGTAGGGGTGATGAAATCAGCCAGTGTAAATGGGACAAGGGTGTGCCATGTTATTGCAGTGCCCCTGTGACTTCTGAAAATATCTGTGGGAAAGGAAGTTTCTTATAAACTACCTCACTAAGGGAATCTCTACAGATTCAAATACCTTAAGAAACAGAATTGTAAAGTTAGCAGCATCTTCATTTTCCTTGGAACGGTATCTTTTTATCCGTTCTTCTCCCAGCAATTAAATATTTCCTGGTCTATAAACAGCTTTGTGTTTGCAGCACACTTTTTAGGCAGTTACTTGTCCACATATCCTGTAGTAAGAGAAAACCCTTCAAGTGTGAAGGATTTGTTAATGGAAATTGGTTCAATAAAGCTTCCCTTTCCACCCTTGTCCCCCTCCCCACCAGCACATGCATAGACGAAGCAGAAGCTTGCTGCCTCTCTGTAGTAATGTGAATTTTGAGTTGTTGATAAATACAAGCAGGTTAACAACTAACATCAAAGGTTTACCAGATTAAAGTTAAAGGAAGATGGGATTTTTAAGGGCTTGAGTAAACAAAAAGGTTGAGATTCTCAATTATCTCTCTAATACAAGACTCAATAGGCTTAAATGAACAGAGGAACAAACACGCCTGTTCTGCTGACCGCCACACTACTGGGTTGCTTACTGTAAGTCAGTTAAAGGCTACATAAGGAATGAAAGATAAGGCAAATAGGTTTGCCTGGAGAGTGAGAGATCATTAAGAAAAGGTGACTGTTGTGTTTGATGTAATAAGAGGTGGAGGAAAAACTAACTATGGTTTAATGGGCATAGCATATTCTGAGACATATGTGGCAATTATTAGTCATACTATTTGAATCTGAAAGGGCATTTGTTCAAAAGACTGCTTAGAAAGGTTCAGGCTAGCAAGAGGGAGCTATTAAATCAGCTCTGCTCCTCTGAGTATGTGGTGGGTTTTTTTCCCCTTCCCTGGAAGTCTTAAGACACATCTTGAGAGGAGGATGATGAAATTTCACAAGTGTTGCAAGAAGGATAAGATTTGTACTTATTATTATTGCAGAGATTTTTAGTTCTCTCTAAGAAGGCCAAATTTACCTGTTGTGAATATGGTTAGATTGACAATAGGACACATGTACCACCTGCTCCTATGAGATTAAGATAGTTTAAACAAAGCCACACAGAATGTGTCATAGATATTTATGAAGTGCAGAATTTCTAATCTTCTATCCACTGTTGTTCTGCGTCTGAATAATACAAAGAGAAACCATATGAAATTAGAGATGAAGTAAAAAAAAAGCCCAAGCACTGAATTTAACCCATCATCACATATTGCTCATACTTGAGTTTAAAACACAAAGGAGGAAAATTGTAATTGCATTTGCAATTGAACATGAGGTCTGAAAGGTACAGGTACCTTAAAAAAAAAACCAAAAACAAACCAACATCTCCTTCACTTCGAGTTCTGAATTTTTTATCTATTTTCTGAGACTGAGAGGGTGACTAGGAATTATTTTTATTATGAATCCTTCATACTTCTTTTGTTAAGAATACCCAAGGACATCTTTTATTTCTGTATCAATAGAGTAAGTGCATGTTGGCTGCTAGCTTAGTGTGCATACTCATATAAATTTTAAAAAGTATTTAAAGCAACATACCATTCAAGGCATAATGCTCTATTGATACTGAATAGTTACAGGTGAACAAGTGTAAGCAGCTAATATTGACTGTGCTATCATAGACCATAAAGTAGTTATTGTGCTCTCTTGATTGTATGTGAGGTCAGTAGAATTCAGTGGAAATTGAATTTTTGCCAAGAAGCAAAAATCTCAAGTTTTTCCACTTCTAAGTGTCTCAGATGTTACAAAGGTATTTCACTTGCCTGCTTAGAGTTGTACTCGGTTTGATCTGCAACATTTCTCCTCACTTGGTGCCTAAAAATTTTAGAGATTTGTTTTGGTCATTATATTGCTGCCTGTTTTCTCAGTTTTTTGAACATAATGAGGGATCTCATACCACTGTAATGAAAATGATTTGATCTGTTCAGTGACTTCAGTGACTTGACATCATGTATTAGTTTGTGTTACAGTTTTATCACTCCTATTTTTACTTAATGTTATCCTCTTCCACTAGTTCTAGTTTTTCTGAAGAGGCTATTTTGAGGAATACAATTTTATAAAAAATTAGCACTTGGTTATAGAGGAGAAAAATAATTTTATTTTTTATTTTTGTGTGGGACTGGTAAGGCAGAGAGGGTAGAATATTCTGTGTAATAAATATTTAAAGTGGTAGCCTGGTACAATTTAAGTGTATGGGTTTGCAATCTGGAATTTCTTCCAGATTTTATATTCATTTTGTTCAACTGATGTAAACAGGGTTCCATAATTATGTCCATGTGAGAGCACAAAACCTCAGAGACAGATGTACATTGTGCAAAATGGAGCATACAGCTGAATGTAACGAAGCATACCATCTTCTGAGATACTGCATAGAGGGCTAGATTTTAGCCAGCTCATATTGTGTGCTGCCATCCTGCATATTATTATGAAATCAACTTTTCCATAGATTTGTTTTCATTTGTAAGGTAATATAATTTTTTTGTGGTTTATTATCCTCACAAATTCATAGATTTACTGTGAGCTGTGTTACATAGGTCTCTGGATGGTTTTTGAATTTTGGAGGTAATAAAACATTTTATTTTGCTTGATTCCCTTTTTTACATCTTCAGAAAATATGTGAGTCCACAACTCATTGATCCCATAACAGACTGCAGTATTATTTCCAGTTGGGATGCTGAAATGCTCAGTGTTTCACCTGGAGGGCTGCTTTGGGGCTCATGAGAGTTGCAGGAATGTGCTATATAATTCTCATAGGAAGTTAGGGGATGCTATTAAACACTGCATCTTCTTGTCTTTTATGCTTTGCTAATTTTGCACTGCCCATTAACAAAGCTTGGTGTCAATAAAGGTAAAATGTGAGGTGTTGTCTGCTTTGCCTGCAGTCCAACAACAGTCTGCTGTAGCAGGCTGTTCTCACCCTTTGCCATTATATCATTGTTGCTATGGTGAATTAGGAAAATGCTGGCTATTAACTGGATGTTGAATGAGATATGTTCTCATCTCAATGAGTGGAGATTTGCCCACATAACTCTCCATAATGTGGAGGTATAGACTCTTGTTTCTCATACAGAAAGCTCTGTAGTTCACAGCACCCTTTGAAACAGCTGTGGAGAGATCCTGTGTCACTGTCAAGCCAACCGAATGGATGATTTTTTACTTAATGAGAAGAAATAATTCAGAGACCTGCCTCTTTCACATGGAAAAGGAGTGAAAAACAGCTCACTGTATTTTCATGTTCATTGGGGTTCCATGCAATTACTAATGAGAAATGAACTAAAATTACAAACTAAGCAGGTAAACTGGCTGCAATTTGGTTTCCATATGACCATCCTCCTTTAGGATTGCTATTGCCAAATCATGAAAAAAAAAGCTAAACCCCCCCAGTCTTGTACCAGTCTGGAAAGTGCTAAATTTCATGTCAGTTATGTGCTAATGATGGCAGCATGAAAGCAGTGAGCAAGTGGGAAGACTGTTATAATTTATGGAGAAAAGGCAAACCTTTCACATGTTCCCCTCCATTATGTGGAAGAGCAATTCACTTATTTCTGTGGCTCTGTCCTTCACCTACTGCTGGTCACAGAACTCTCAGTATGTAGAGGAGGAGACAACCAGATAGGTGAAGGATGAATGCTGCACCACTTTGTGAGAGAAGGAAATTGTGAAGGTGTGAAGTGGTCCAGTATTGTATTTTCAGTGAAGCCCTGCCTACAACGGGCAAAATGTGACTAGACTGTGAAGCTCAGCTGCAATAAAAACAGAGTTTGTCACTCTCTTGGGAATCTAAGCAAAGCAGTGTCTTGGTTTGAAAGACAGGTATTTGCTAAAGAAAGGCAAGAAGCCCCTTTTCTGAGATGGAGAATGCAACCCCCTCCCTTCTAATTATAAGAGTTGCAAATCAGAGGCTTTCAGGCAGAAGATACGGGGATAGGAATAACAGTTCTTTACTAATATATCTAACAAGGGAAACAGCAGAAATAACAACAGCTATAAAGATTGACAACAAAACAGAACAGTGTAGCTCAGTTCGAGTCCCTCTGGCCACAGGCCCTCTCTCTCTGCGCTCAGTTCCCGGTGCTGTGTGGGCAGGGCAGGTCCCGTGCAGCTGAAGGGGGCTGGGTGATGGCGGCGGCGGCGGCCCAGGTGTGCGAGGGGGATGGAGGGGAGACTCCCTCCTCACGGTGTCAGTCGTGGTGCTCGGCAGAGTGCCCTTGAGGTAGTAGGATGAAGCAGGAAGGCAGCAGTGCGATGTCTGACAGCAGGGAACGTGGCTCCCGGTGTTGGGATGGCAGGGAAGATGCTGGGTAGGAGCCCCGGCCGTCTTCCTTCCACCCCACGAGCCAGCGAGAGAGCGAGAGCCAGAGCCCAGGCCCCTGTCCCACCTTTCCTTTTCCAGTCTCCCCTTATCCCCCACCCCCTGCAAGGGAAAAACTATTGCTACTAAGGTGTAGCCACAAATACTTAGCATAACAATGGAAAAAATTCCACAGAAACAAAAGGGAACAATTCAACCCCCAACAAGCAGAAAGGACAGATTTTTGTCCATGAAATTTTTGAAGGTTGGGCAGTGTCATGGTGGAAGCTACATTCAGTAGCTCAGAACCTAGACAGGGTCCTCCACTGCATTCCTGAGTGCACATCTCCATGAGGGGCCAATCACACCAATTTTATCATTTTGCCAGAGAAGGGATGACTTATCCTGAAAGCAAGAAGGATTTTGTCTGTTGCAGTGGCTATAATGCCTTTTAGGAGCTGCACACTGCAACTGAGAACAGTGATAAACTGTGTTTCATAATAAGGACCCATAACATTTGAAAGGAATCTATCAAGAAACAATGTTAAAACATAAGAGAAGATGGTGTCTGTTTCTGCACAAGTCAAGTGTGTAAATGGTGAGTCTTAATTAGCTCTGGCAACATGACTTGCACAAGTTAACAGGAGGTGCAAGGAGCATCTGCTTGCCTTGTTCTAACTGACACAACGTATCTCTTACATTGCAAAAGAGATGGTGCAGATGCTTTAAGTTACAGAGCAGAGTCTGCCACTCAGGCAGATGTCACCCTTCACAAAAAGAGAAATTTCAGACATGGCTTTTCTTATAATTGGAAAGCATTGTCAGCTTGGCAGCTCCTTGTATGTTTAAATGACAGATATTCATACTAGTTGAAAATGAACCCTGCTCAGCAGACATTGGCGATGTTTTGTTATTTCCCTCTTTCTTATTTCTAAAAGGACAGTAGATCATTTCTGTTCATTAGACTTGATAGGCATTAGGCATGGAAAATCAATTCCCTCAGCTTCTTTTTATCTTGAGGCTGTCCCAGGTATTCTCTCTTGGAACTCCTTAGTAACATCAGCTGTGGTATGTGAAAGCAATACTGAAAACTGAAAGCAAAAAAAAGCAACTTTTATCCTAGAAATGCTGGCATCGTCTTTTGCCCATTTCTCTTGCTAACATCCTCTTTTTGGTTGTGCCTATCCAGTGTGTGGGATATGCAAAAGGAATGCTAGAGTAGCCTTGGAATACTTTCTCCCACTCTATCTCCACATTTACTTACCTATCACATCATCAGGTAGATTGCTTTTACCATTATGCATGGCTTTATGCATAATGCTTTAGTGCTGTGGTCTGCTCAATAAGGAATCAGTGCAAAGCATTATCTTTCCCATATGTATGATTCAGAAATATGCTTTCTTACCAGAGTAAGAATTGTTTCAGTTTTGAGTCCCGTGCTATCTCAAGAGACAGAGGCCTGCAGCATAGCTGTCTGATGAATGATGCTGTGTGGAAAAGCAAAATGAGACAAAGCGGTTTTGTCATATGAAGTTGAATTATTGTGAGTTTCAATTAATAGTATTTTTTCTCTGTCCTGGAATATGTAGATCTGAAATTAATGAAGATGAATTTGAATATTTACAGTATTTGAAAAGCTGAATTGTTTCACCTGCTGTCCAAACATTCAGGATAAACGCCCCCAATTTGCTGTCTCATCATGTTGTTACTCATGTTGTTACTCATCAGCAAACAGAATAACAAAGGGATGAGGGGAGGTCTCGATTACTTCAAGACCGTTGTGTAAATTTAGTAAAAAGCATTAGGAAGTTAATCTTCTGGTTTAACTGGTGTAATTTAATTACATCAATGATATTAAAGGCCTTTACTGCAAACCCCAAAGACTCTAAAGCCACATGACTGTCTCCTTGAAAGCCTGTATGTGTCCAGAAGATATCAAACTTGCAAACATGGATGGTGTTATCTTAATAAAGCAGTTACTAGGGTGCCTTTTATTTTTTTAGGGCTCCTTCTCCCTGGATGCCAGAGAAAGATGCCTTTTTCACTTCATTATGTAGCAAGTTTTGAACTGATTTTCACAGAATGTTGTACTCACATTTTATTCCAATAGCTTGCATGAAATTCAAAGAAATTGTAGGTAGAGGAATGTGTTTTATTTTGGTTTGAAGAAAACAGTTCTGGTGAAAAATGTGTGCACAATGGAAAGGTAGTTTTAGAAGCTAGGCAGTGTTTGTCTCTAGTGCCTTGCTGCCTTAAAGGTGTCATGCTGCTGTTTAAAGTGTAGCTGCCTTATCACCAATAAATGAAAAGCTGGAGCTGACCATAGATAAATGCAGCTGGAGTCCAAGGACAGCACGCCCTGGAAGAAGATGGGCTAAGAATCCTTAAACTTGTAGAGAAGGCATTAGGTTTGAATATCATGTGATTCTTTCTAGAAAACCATTTTTGTAATAAAATTGACATCAGGAAAGGAACTTTTCTGTCTCTGAGTGTTTTGCTGAGAACAGGACAAGGAAAGCAATATTGCTACAAGTTATAGCAGTGTGAATGTGTGTATTGCCAACCTTGAGCTTCAAAAGCACAAGCCAAGCATCATAAAATCCTGACACTAGTTCAAGTATTTTCAGCTTTTAAAAAATTTCACACATACTCTGTTCTTAACACTTCCTTTCTACTTAAAGTTTTCACTTCACTGTGGGTTCTGAGACTTTAGGAAAGATACCAAGATAAAAAACAAATATACCTGTGGGAACTGGCAAAGTTGTTTGTAATCAAACAGCAGTCAGTGTAGTTAAATAAGTTAGGTTGGTTTTCCTTTACTTGGTTTTAACTATTCTGTTAGGTCAAAAGCAAAAATAAGGGAAGGTACTATTGCAGAATGCTTTTAATTCTTTAAAATCTCAAAACCCTGTAGTATTACAAGGCAAAATGTAGACAGAGAAAGGATTAAGACTAGAAATCCTATTTCCAGCCTCTGGAAGAGAAAAAGTATATTAGTCTGGAAAGAAAGTCTGAGATAACACAGTTTTGATTTCTGACATTTAGAAACCACAGACTCTACTTGGCAGTAGTCCTCAAATTCCACCTGCAGAACTCAATCAAAGGACTCTGCAAAGCACAGTAGCTGTTTAATTTCTAAGTCTTATTGAACAATGTTGAGATTGCATTAAACTCCAGGCTTTGGAAACAGTTGTGACAACAGAAATGACCAAAAAAAAAAAAAAAAAAATTTCTTAGCATATGAAAGTATCCTGCTGCCTATTTTTAAATTTTCAGTCTTGCAGAAGTTTCTACTAAACCCAAGGCAGATTATTTGGAAAAATATTGGCTAAAGATACTGGTTTGTATGTATGTTTGTTTGTTTCAACTAATTTGGTGTCATCATAGTCTCCTTGTAGTAAATAATTGGTCTTAAAAATAAGCCCAGATACAGCGAGATACAGTGGCAAGAAAAGCATTTCCTAGATAAAAATCCTTGCAGACCAAAGACTGGTATTCAGGCATTCCCAGGTGAAATACAGAGTTTCACTGGGGATCTTGTGTGTTACCGTTGTTTATCACACACATTATCTCTGTTTATAAATAATGTAAAGGAGTTCTAGGGGATTCTCCAGCTATAATAAATTTTATATGTGTGACAGAATGTAGCCTTTAGAATTACACAAATTTTGAAAATTGTAATATTGTCAGGCTAGCAGGGGAGAGGCTAAAAATCCTTTATCTAGAAAAGTTCATGAGTGTTTTATTTTTGACAGTAGAAAAATCAAGATTTTTCTCAAGTTTCTGAAAAATCTCAATATCCTTCTGCATCCACCCACCTTCAATTAATTTATAATTGTTAAAAATGTATCATAGAATCATTAAGTTTGGAAATGATTTCCAAATATTTTCTAGTCAAACCTTTGACCAAATACCATCATGTCCAGGAAACAATAGAGCTAAGCACAATTTCCAGCTGTTTCTTGAACATTTCCAGGGATGATGATTCCACCACTTCCTTGGGCATCCTGTTCCAATGCTTAACCGGCCTTTCAGAAACTCTTCCTCATGTTCAACCTGAACCTGCTCTTTTCCTCATCCTTGGTGACAGTGTTTCCCAGATGTCTAATAAAGGATGGAGGTTTTCTTTGGGTCTCCTTTTGTTGTTAATGTGTTTATAAAAACATTTTTTATTATCTTTCACAGCAGTGGCCAAATTGAGTTCTAGCTGAGCTTTCACCTTTCTAATTCTGTCTCTGCATGACCAAATGACATCCTTGTAATCTTCTGGAGCTGCTTGTCCTTTTCCAAAAGTCATAAACTCTCTTTTTAAGCCTGAGTTCCAGTGAAAGCTCCCTGTTCAGCCAGGCCAGACTTCTTCCCTACAGGCTCATCTTTTGGCACACAGGGACAGCCTGTTCCTGCATCCTTAAGATTTCCCTCTTAATGTGTCTCCTTCCTCCCTGTCCCTTCTGAAGAGCTGGTATCCATGCATTGCACCGCTCCAGACATGTGAGTCATCCCACCACATTTCCATGACTGGGACAATATCATACCTTTCCTACTGCACCATGGCTTCCAGCTCCTCCTGTTTGTTGCCCATACTGAGCACATTTGGTATAGAATTTTGTGATTTGCCTTTTGTCTGATTTTTGCAGAGAAGTAATTTGTAGCTCAAAATATGGAGTGTGTGAAAGGTAGGTTTGTCACAGTCATATGAATTATGTGACTAGTTGCAAGTTACCCTGCAGAGTGAAATTTAACTGGAGACTCCTAATGAGCTCATAGGGAGAGGGATGCAGCCCATCTTTTTCAGTATCTAATGATGCTATTAAACTTGCCTTACAAAGGTAGCTGGACAATTTACATCTGGTTTTACAGTCTGTAGATAGGTACTGTTACTTTGTAGGTCTATATCCTCTTATTATGCTATATGGCCTATAGACAGGTATAATACCCATTATTATGACCTTCAACAGCAGCCTGGGCTGCAGGGACCATACAGTAATAGAGTTTAATATCTTAAGAGGCAGAGAAAGGTAAGTATCAATAAAAACCCAGAACTTCATAAGAACAGATTTCATTTTGACTCATCAGCTGTTAGGAAGGATCCCACAGGTATCTGCTTTGCAGACCAAAGGATTTTGGAAGCGTTGGAAAATTTTGAGGCAGCCTTGAAGATATGTTGAGAAAACAAGGAAGGATTCTATAGTCATAGTAGTAGCAAGCAGAAATGAAAGGAAGATTCAAGACCACTGCTGAATGGCTTTGGCAAGTTAGGTCAAAAACGGCACAGGAAAATTTCACATGCCTTATGTCTTCTTTGCTTTGGCTAAAGTTAGCTACAAGTTCCTTTGGCAAGCAGCAGTGGCAAAACAAATGGCAAGCCACTAACAGTACAGTAGGGTCAAATTACAAACCTCTTGTGCAAACTGGACACATACAAGCTGGTAAAATGTGACAAAATAAATGACTGGAAAAAGCCAGAACAGATTTACCAAGGTTAAACTGTGCTCCATTGTCTTCTATTATGAAACAACTTAGTCAATAAAGGATGGGAGTATTTTGAACAATGCCTACCATAATTTTAGCAAGTCATTTGTTGTGGGTCACCACAACACCTTTGTTGACAGCCTGTTGACACATAACACACTTCAGAAAAGTGCCACAAGTTATGTGGAGAACTGGCTAGACTGCTGAGCTCAAAGCTGTTGTTGGCTAATGGCTGAAAGTCAAATTTGGAACTGGCCCCATGAGGTGTTCCTCATAGATCAACACTGAGTTTGATACTGTTTAATATCTTTATAAACAGTTGGCGTGAAAGGCTTGAATACACTTGTGCTAGGCTTGCTGATTATGCAAGACTGGGAAGAGACGTGGAACGTGAGAAAGAAAAGTCCCCTTACTGAGGCACTGAGTTTGAAACCTGGCTCAACAAAGTTTTAAAAGAGATGAATGTGAAGTTTTGATTCATCGGTTCAGGAGAGATTGAAAAATTAAAGATGGTTTGGTGAATGTGTCACCAAGATGATTAGACCATTAGAGAGCTTAATGTATAACAGAAATATGAAGAAAATGGTTTACTCAAGCTAGGTGAGTGAAGGCTTTGTCTGGCACGAATCAGTTTTCCAGTCTCTATAAGGTAGTTATAGATAAAATGGAAGAACTTTCTCGTAATAATGCGGTGATAAGACAAGGGCAACAGGTATGAACAGTGTCAGGGGACCTCCCTCTGATTACGGCAAGACAGAGAACCATAAGACCCCATGTGCTGACAGAGAAATTGTAGGATCCTGTTCCCTGGAAATATTAGACTCTGATTCACAGGTACCTGCATAACCTGATACAAGGCACTGATTTCAACAGAAGGTTGGATCAGATGAATTTAAACCCCATATGAGAAGTTTCAGCATCACTCAAACTAGATGAGTTGTGCATGCACATATACACATGCAAAAGCTGAATTTACTCTTAAGACTTTGGGATTGCAGTCAAAGTAAATGCATAATACAGGTGTATTGTTGTGCAAGCTAGGCAAGACTGATATTAAGGCTTCTTAAAAGCTGGCTCAGGCCATTTATAAGCTGGGCTGGTAAAGTTATCTGCTTCATAACAGCCAACTAAACAGCTACTGTTTTCTTACTATTTTTTATCATTAATGATACTTGGAACAGTAATAAGAAATAATAAATAATCACTCATATCCAGCATTCTACAGGAAATTGTGTAGGATTTGATCTTGTTGGATTCCCTTCATGTCATTGTCTGAAAGACCCATGTTGTCATTATTGGAAGAGAAGACACTGGTGAGAGATAAAATCCGTGGCGTTGATACTTACTAATGAAATAGATTTAGCCATTCACTATAGAAAAGACCTTGAGGGACATGAAAGTTGTCTTGTCCCAAAGAGATGGTGGATAAGTGGCTGTCAGAGAGGCTATGAACTAAATGTGTGGTTCCTTTTTTCTGACATTACGACAGGCACAATTTGTTGCAGTGACTTTATCTTGTACTTTGGGCACTCAGTGAAAATAAACCTTATTGCATAGCTGGTTTTGTCTAGGAAGGAAACATTTTATTTTGAGTAGTTTGCAGTTCTGCATAATCTGTGATGAAAGCAAACGTGGGTGGAAATTGTTTCACTTAGTTTAATATTTCAGTAGCTGTGTCACTGGAGTGCAGTTGTGGGGTTTTTTGTGTTTTGTTGTTTTTTTTTTTCTTAAGCCTACAGTTGAAACATTTATCTGCACAAGTGTGCTGAGCATATATCTTTGAATATGATATCAATATGTCCTGACCCAGATGAAAGCTTCTTAAGTCAGTTTTTTGCTCAATCCTGTTTTTGCACATTAGCTGTGAACAGGATTATTCTTTAGTCTGTCATTCAAGCTGTTCAGAGAAAAAAAGAATAGAAAAAAAGGAGAGAGGAGAGAACAGATTCTGAGTTTTTCTGTCTGACAAGGGACCAGCAGGATGGTGACCCACTATGTAAAAACTATGTGTAAAAACTACAACTGCTTCTGATATGTATTACAGAGTATCCAACTGACATACTAGAAAACAGCAAAAACATACTTTGGATATTTTTCCACCTTTAATGAGAATTGAAATCTTCATTAGGGTGTAATTGTAGCATTATATTTAAAGACATCTTCTAGAGGAACACTAGCACAGAAGTGTCTTGCCCTGTTCCTGCCTCCTGGGGTTTTTGTGAGAGGACTTTCCTAAGTCTGCTTGTGATTACCTAGACTGCTCCAGGAGATAACTCTGGAAGCAGAGAGAGACTTCTGTTTATCCCTGGGATGTATTTAGTGATGGCCTTGGCAAGCCAGATTTCCTTGTGATGTGTCAGTTTGCCTTGGTGGTCATCCTGAGGTTTGTTTCCTGAAGGGTGAAGGCAGAGCTTAGTCATCTTGAATTTTGGTTTGTATTTGGGGACCAGGACCTGCAGTGAGTGAGAATTAGAGCCAGTTAAAGTAATGGCTTTTGTGTTGGTGTAATAATAACTGAATGTTCAGAGCTGCTCTGCACCTCAGGCTCTGAGGAAGGAGGAGAAATGAACTTTTGGGGACACACCATATCTGTTGTACCACGATTTAACTTTCTACGTAGTCAGCATAAGGCAAAAGTCTGTGGCTTAGCCTTTTTCCTTTTTAGTGGTTGCTGCTCATTCCGTGTCATGGACAGACCTTCAGACAGGCTCAAAGTCAGGGCTCCGCTCAAAGGCCACCGTTAGGGCACTGATATGACACCATTCCAGCATGGTACAAAGCCACCCTCTCCTGCCTTGCAATGGTGTTAAAGGCATTTCCACCCTGGAACCAGAGTTTGTCAATTCTATTCAGATCTTTAAAACATGGTTTTACTTATCTATATCCTTTTTCCATATATCCAGGCTGAGGACCTGTAGGTATTCAAACTGTACTGTTTGTACTGTTTGCATTAACCATGCAAATGGTTAATTCTCGTTTCCTCTATATGGCTTTGTCATTCTCTGTAGCAGGAAAGCTGTCTGAAGTATTTCACTACACCCTGCTTTGTCTTCAAATGGACAGAAGTCCAGCAGAAATAAGTAAAGTTCCTAGCCATAAGGCTCTGTTTATCAAGTATATGTGGCAGTGATAAAATTTAACTTGTGGCAAAAAGAACACTGAATTTTCCTCAACAGACAGCAAAGTTTCCTCATCTCATTTTTCTCACTGCAGAGTTTGGTTTATTCCTCCTTTGTCTCCAGCACTGATCTCTTTCATCCTGATATGCAGGATGAAAGTATGCATCCTGATTTGTTCTGCTGAAGTACCAGGGGATTTCAGCATCCTGATTCTGAAATGTATTATGCCTGACTTCTGTTTGGATGTGCAGAAAAGGACATTGCACAAGGGGCCTCTTCCCACCAGAATACTCCACAAGGGGCTTGGTGTAATTGCAGCTCTTGCGTTTCCCTGAGAACAAAGGCTTTTTACTTCTTCCCCAAATATTCTGTGGAAGGATAAATTTAAGGCAAATGTTCTCACCGCACCAACTAAAGGAATTGTTTAGCTGTGGAAAAAGCCTTGAACAGCTCTCCTGTAGATACATGTATCATTCTATTGTACCCCTCTTCTGTGTGATTTTGCCTTTGAACTTCTGGGTGGACTGAAACAATTCTTCATTATTCCATCTGAGACCAGAATTTCATGGGCTGAATTAATGTCAAGCATAGGTAATTCTTGTTCTGGAAGAAGTGATGCACTTTTTTTGTGAGAGAGATGCAGCAATATGTTTATCGATAAACACAGAAATTTAACAAGGCTTGATAGTAAATGCGACAGTGGTTAGCAAAATTCATTGACAAGGTACATTTGATCATTTACTGCATAGAGAACAAGGTCAGGCAAAAGTATCAGGGAGACCCTCTGACTGAATTATAAAGTTCAGAAAGGACCCCCTTGCATTTTAAACTCCTTCTCAGAGGGGAGTTTATGTGTATCTGGATCCAGACTTAGCCCCAGACTTGGTCAGTGCTTTGTGTCTAAATGTGCACAATCAATCCTTTGTATTAGTTAGCCAAGATTTCCAAGTTTTTCATGCTACTACTCACTGAAAATCTGTTTCAGCAAGGAATCTCTCAGCCTCAAAGAGTAATCTTGAGAGGCATCTGTACTCAAGAGTGGATCTTTCTGTGCAGGAGAGCTCAACAGGTCCTGGACTGTCTACTGTTATGGAGTAACAGAGTTATAGACATATTTGCAGACTGACTACAGAAATTAGTCTCTTCCAAACTTGGCTTGAGTCAGACTTTGACCAGTGTTATGGTTTGGGGAAGGAGTGTGTGTGTGTGTGGGGTGGTTGTTTTGTTACCTGTCTCTCCTGAATCCTCTATGACTCAGATGCAGTCATCACAACCAGACACATTTGTTGCCATCACTACTGATGGTAATGGGTTGAGCAGACTTATGGGAAATAAAGGTCATGTTGGGCAGTGGGGTGGAGCACACCATCCACGATTCTGAATGGTTCTGACAATATATGAAACACTGTAAAAAGATCATTCAGCTTGGTGTGTCTTAAAAATGGTGATATCTTGCATCAAGTAACAATAACATCACTCTCTCTTCCCCTCATTCATTTTGCAGTATGCAAAATGCATTTTTCCTAAAAGAATTCAATTTTTTAAAGTCTGAAAATGTAGAACTAGAACTTGGTCTAAATCTTGAAAATTTTCAGACTTTTAAGCTGGAAAACCCCACCTCAAACAAAATTATGAGACGTTATATCCTCATTGAATCTTTTTCCCATGAAAACACTTTTTAAAAGATTTATAGACTGTTCTAGAAATTATGTTTCCATATAACCGATTCTAGAATTCTATGTTATTCTAGTAAGAATAGAATATGCTCTATTATATCAGCAGGAAAAAAATAGTTTTGCACCAGAGGAATATTAATGACTTGAATATAATACAGAATAGTTAATAAATAGTATCTTCCAGAAAGCCAAAATCCCCCACATCCTGATATTTACATTTTATTTTATTCATATAACCAATTCTTATATTTCATATGCAAAATTTCCAATCATTGCATTAGCACTTACTTGGAGTCTTTCAGACAAATTCCCCTTCCAGGAATTTGGAAGCTTTTCTTAACAGGTCAGAAGAATCTTCTTCAGCAGCATCAGATCTACTAAAAAGGTAGAAAGAACTTTGTATTTTGCTTTCAGCAAGGAAGTTATATGGTGGGGAATCAGACTGCAGAGGTGAGCTGGAAAGTTACGTAAAAGATCACGCACCAAGATCCTAACTCAATATAAGTAATGTGATTTGGGGCTGATTTTGGAAAATGCTGAGCATCTGCAGAGCTGTTGAATTTCAGCTGGCATTTTGCTCCTTGCTTTTGAAAACTGCAGAAAGCCTGCTAGGTCATGCAAATAGAAAGAAAGGTACCTGAGATCAATTTTTAAGGTCATGATTTCAGGAGTACTTACTGGTAGATGTGGGTATCCAGATCTTCTTTTTATGTCAACAGCCAATAAATAAGCCTATGTTTTGCATGTGTCACAATGCTGGAGCATTTATTTGGTGTATAGGTGAAAAGGGAATGCAAAATGGAAAAATCCCAAGTGGGGCTTTCCTTACAGTATGCCACTGTTTCTCCAGCTAAAAGAAACCTAAACCAAACCAAAAGCAAACAAGCAAATCTACCTCCCCAAACACATAAATAAAACTCCAGAGCTTTGTCATGGCATTTATGTCACAGGTATCACAACTCAGTATTAAGTGCTGCTATGTTGTCTGACATCCTTCTTTTATTAACATACTCTTCAATAGTGTAAACCATCAAGTAGATTTTAATTTTTTTTTCTTCAAAATATATCAAATTATTTCTGCATTGGCTCAGTATGAAATGATGCAGTTATCATAGAGATAAAGGACAAACAAGCTTTAAGAAAAAGTGTTTGGGAAATTGGAAAATGATAGAAAATATGTAAATTCTGAGGTAATATGGGAACCTGTCAGAACATACACAGTTTTCACTGTTTAGATTCCTGTCATGACATTTTTTATATCTGTGCCTAAAGAAAGTATATAGCTGTTTCATAACATTCAAATATGAGGAAGGGTGTGGGATGAAATCCAAATCTTACCTCTGGAATTCCTCACTTTTCTGCATTTATGCTGGGCTTTTAACTTTATTATGAAGTCATTACAGTTTATCATGCCAATAGGTATATAGGGTATGTTAACCACAGACCACTGACAGAATAAACCGTGCATTCACAGTAAGTATCACAGTAGAAATTCTATGAAAAATTGAGTATATGCATAAAGTGCTTCTTTCTTTAAACAACAATTCCTGCTTCCTCAGCCTTCTATACCCAAAGGCACTTATACATGCTAGGCTTAATATATTCAAACTACCTTATAACCATGCTGGGAAGAGAGAACCATACAAAACAGTTACCAACAGCTGGTTCCAACATGTTTTTTCACTCAGCTTACTTTGACAGATGAGAGTGATCAAAATAGGATTAAATTAGAGAAAGGCTATATCTATATATGAAAGTGAATCTGTGGAGCGAAACCCTGTGGCCACCCTGTGTTTGTGGGGAAGGTGCAGAATTTCTCTCATACCATCTCTGAAATATGTCTTCGGGCTTAATTTCATCCTAAAGGGGATAGAGATAGATCATCAGCTCTGAGACTGTCATTTATGGTGAGGCAAACAGAGAAGGATTGAGAGCTTGGCTTCAAAAGTACACCCTTGGCCACACACAATCAGTGGTGCAGACTTACCCAGACTGCAGGTTTTTGAGTTGAAAAGATCCAACAACCAGCATTCAAAGCAGTAATCCAGTGTCATAACTTATTTTACAAATTAGGACTCCTTAGAATGATGTTGGCAAAAGTTAAGGTTGACATGAATATGACATGGCCTTCTGGGATGGACTTGCAAGACGGATGAATTAGGTTAAAGTAGCTGATATGATTTGTGTCTGGTAAATGTTTGAGATGGCTTTGCTGCTATGTGCTGCTAAATTCCTTGGCATGCTAAGGGTCTTGTCCAGTGAAAAGTGATTTCCCAGGAAGTTGCCATACTTTTAGCACAGTCTTATTATGGTGTCTTGAGAAATGAAATGGAAGAAGTCATAAATTTAGTACAAAGTTGTTATGGCGTCTTGCAAAATGTAATGGAAATGTACCTAAATAACTGGTCTATAAAACTACTTCTGAAACATTCAGCTTTTTACAGAGACTGAAATGTTTTCTGCAGAATGATGGGAATTTCCATATTGTGTAGGGCAATTTGTGTATCAGTTGTAGTATTTTTAACATGTACTTCAGAAGAGTGGCTACTATAATAGTAAAATATATTATATTTTGCCTTTTTTTTTTTCTTTTAGCCGTTGTATCTTCCTATTAAGTTGTACTTATGCTTAGACCATGATGATCTATATTTTATTCTATTGCTCTTGGAACTAGAGCCATGAGGACAACCCATTGAAATACCTTCTGCCGAAACATACTAATTATCTTGGTTTTAAACTCGCTTTTTGCTTTGCTTGCTCTCTTGAAGAACTGAGGAATTAGAAGATAATGGGGCAATTCAGATTGAGAGGATGCTCTGGATGTCCAACCTCCTATTATATTAGTAGTAATTTTTGTGGTGTTGTTTAAAAACAAAGATGGAAGTGATAGTTTTCTTCAAAACTACCTAGCTGTATCACAGTGTTTCAGAGAAGTTCTGAAACATCTTCTCTCTTCTTAAGAAAACTATGTATTTCCAGTGTTGAATTTTAAGAAAATCAATCTGCTTACCTTATGTGCTTACCTTAGCAGATGACTGTGTCACGATCTCAAAATATCTATGTGAAGAAAACCATGGTTCTTTAGTTTTGGCAGAAAAAGGTGGAATAAGATCAAGTGTCCAGAAGCTGAAATCAGATAAATTCAGATTTTTAAAAGGCAAATTTTAGTAATTTATATATTTAATCATTATAGCAATTTATTAAAGGGTACTTTGAATAATATATCAAATTAAGTATTTAAATAAAAAATAGTTGTCTTTTGAAAACTGTATACTCTAATTCAGAAGTTATGGACTAATGTATAGATTTCTGCACTAAAAATCAGTGGTCTATGCTAGGAAATCAGTGTGGATAACTAGAAGCGTCTCTTACGTGCATCAGTGTTGTGTATACTCTTATTAGCGGCTTTTCTGTTTAAATTCCATATTGTTCCTGAACTTCAAGCTGGTTTTAGGATCCTGACAGTCATAGAACAATTGCAAGCAGAGCTGAAATTGTGGATATGATAAGGATAGATGGATCACCTGAGATATAAAATATACTTTGCTAATGATTGTAAAATTCAGCAGAGTAGAAGAGCTCTGAGCTGTCTCAGTGATCACAGCCATGCTTTCAGTGTTAGACCAGGTAGTTTCCTTGCAAGCCTGTCACTGGAACTGGCAATGTGCACCTGGATTAGCAACTGGAGGAGAAAACAGTTGTTTGACTCACCCAAGCCTATGAGACTGCATTGTCACATAGGCTGTGACAGTGCAAAAAGAGCTGTTTTCAGTGGTATGGACTTGGGGAGGCTGAGCTCTCTTAGTTCTGCCTTTTGTGCCTTGGAAGTGGGCAATAGGAGGCTGCTGAGGAGAGAGGCAGCTCTGATGAAAGAATCAAAACTCTGATAAATTCCATGAGCCTGCAAATGACTCTGGGTCAGTTTTTGTGTATATGCCCATCCTGCACTGTAATGGTGCAAGCCTTGACATGTTCAGGTGATTCACAGACCAGACTTTTTTCAAAGTTCATTGCATGAAGGAGTGTGTGATTAAGAACACAGTCTAATGGCCACAGCTGATGATGCCATGGTTACCAGTAGTAAACATAAAGATACCTTTAAAGTCATAAGTCTTCAGAAGTTTCCTAAATTAACTTACCAGAGGCGTTGTCTTGCTGATATTTCCTGTATGGTGGGCTGCTGTCAAAGCAGTGCGGCTCTATGGGAAAGCAGTGGATTCTTGAGCCTTGCACCAGTCCCCATTTCTTATCAAAACAGAAGAACCTGACTTCAGGTTATCTGAAAAAATGGAAAATTCTTATTTTAGGTTAATGAAAATAGGATTAAATTAGAGAAAGGCTATGTCTACCTTTGCTACTGACATGGCCTGATAGAAATGAATCTTTAGAGTGAAACTCTTCTCATCATTCTCATGTTTGCAGTGAGTTTCCTTTGTATTTTTGTTGGAATGCATTAGTTGTGCTTTTGAAGTGCATCTTCTGACTTAATTTCTTCTGAAAGGATTTCTGTTTGGTGCCATCAAATGCTTTTTAAAAGCACACGTACATATTTGAGAAAGATATTAAAGGATGAAATTTGGAATTAATCTGGTTCCCTCCTGTGCCCTAGCAATGTGAGCTGTAAGGAAAGGTAAGATGAGCTGGCCCAGCAGAAGTTATTTCACTGAAATAGATAGTATTGCCATGTATTAAATTACTGCTCCATGTGAGCCTGGATAGGAGCATCTGGCTGTGGCAGACTGGCAGGCAAGGGGTAGAGCTTTTATTTTTCTGGCAATATCTGCCAAGTGCTTGTGCTCAGTTCTGATCTGGGCAGGGGTCACTCCTGTAATTCTAGGGACGGGGTAAGAAATGGGATTAGTGCAATGATTTGAAATGCTGTGTGCTACTCATGCCAGGGGAAGCCATCAAACTAGATTTTGTGCTGTCATCAACAGCTGTCATGACTTTCCTTAAGTCTGTGTTTGGAAGGGCATTTATGTAGCCTTAGAGTCAAGATTATGGTTAAAATTTGTTACATCAACACAGACTAGAGTGAGTTGTAGTGGAAGGGGCGTTAGAACTAGGTTTAACTCCATTATAGTAAGAATTATTTTTATTTTATTTCTGTTCAGAAAGGCTATATTTCAGTGGTTTTAGTGTCTCTAATAAAACAAAAGCAGAAGTTATATCTTTGGAGGGACCAAAGGAAAGGAACAAATAAATTGTATTGTTTTCATGTGGCTGACTTGTGCCTGTCGTTGCTATTCCCTGTTTATCTGACCTATTAATGGAGGGCAAAATTCCAAAGAAATGTTTAATTAACATTTGTAATTAGTATTACAAAAGACCCTGCTTTATGGAACAGGCAGCCCAGGGAGGAGGGTCAGGAAAAGACAAGCTCTTCACCCTGTAATTATTGCAGCTCTCTGTAGTGCTCTCATTCATCTCATTAACATCACAGTGGGATGGTGCCACTGCAGGCTACTGGCAGGTGTCTAACTGCCTTCCTCCTGGGGAGACTTCTACAAAAGAGGTCCTGATCTGCAAATAAGTTTGAAAGCTTGCCAGTGGAGTTCCTCATTCAAACTTCGAAGTCTCCTGCTTCCAAAACACCCTAAAGACTTTCAATTTCAATAAACAGTGGTGTTCTGGAGAAGTGCTTGCTTTTTAACTGTGGAAGAGAGAGGGAAGAAATTGAGGTTTTTCTAGCAAAATATACTATCTAATTAACATGTTCCATTAAAAAAAAATAAAATAAGCTAGCTAGAAGGGAATTGTGGCTGGATAAACAAAAGAAAAACCTGAGTCATCACTTGAAAAACATTGAAATGCAATCAACCCATAAAAAAGGCATCTGTCAATTTTCTGTGTGTGAGTAAAGCTTTTCTTCCTCTGGAATGTCTTTCTTCTTCAAATTAAATTAAAATAACAATCATATCAAATATTCTAGTTCAGAAAATGATAGCATATATTTTATGGAAAAAGAAATGTATTTGGTTTTAGTTCTTTGTAAAACATAAAAATGGCATTATACAGTCCTGTGGCATGCAGGTTTTTCTTAAATCTCCAGCTGCTGTATTTACACAAGACCCTTGCCTTTGAATGAAAAGTAATTAGTGAGTTTCTAGCTACAGAAGCCTATAAGAATAAGAAATACCAAGATTACATAAAGGAAAAAAACCCTATAAACTTTTTCTTTTATGTTAAAGATGGTACATGATTTAAAGCCAATCTCATGGGTTCTGAAGACACAATTTATTTTATTTTACTTTTTGAGTATGGTGTAACTGAGCTTTTTTATTACAGCTGTAAGTAATGAGGCAATAAACATTTACAATATATGGCATGAATGAAGTCAGCAACTACTCAGTGTTTGAAAAAGTCCTAAATCAGGTGCACATCCCACTGATTTTACTGGAATTGCTCTTGCAACAGAGTTTGTCAGCTTCAGTGTATTGTTTACAATGATGATTGGAGGACCATTATAAATATGCTATAAGAGCTAAATTAAACCTACCTCTACTGAAGAGCTTGTATATGAGAGGATACTGAAGGTGATGTTTGGAACAGCAGTGCAAGATTTTTAAGAACACATTGTTCAGTTTGGTGAAAGGAATCAATGCTGCATTTATTTATTGCTGACAGAGCAGAAATTGCTGCATTTTTAAGAGCTCTAATCATGGCCAAGTAGATTTTGAAAAACTTTGTTCAAATTTTGAATAGAAAGGTGGTCTCTACCTTGAAGCAGCTAGGACAGGAGGTGGTTGACAGAGATGGAAAACAAGGAAAGAATGAGTGAGCATAGGCTTGCAAAAAACCCCAAACAAATACTTATATATAAGCCAGTGCTATACTTTAGAAGCATTTTTAAGACATCTATGAAATAAAATATTGGGATAATTTTGAAGATATTTACTGATACTTGTTTTTAAAGTAAAACAGTGAAATTATGAAAATTCACATCATGGTTTGATTGAAGGCACTTGTCAAGTTTCTGGCAGAGAATAAGAGATGCAAAAGATAACTAGCAGAGTAGAGACTGTCACATTCTACTGTATATTTAAAAAGAAAAAAAATTGTACTTAGACTAGTGATCCGAACTTTTAAATGCTACTTGATTAAATCCAAATATTTGCTATTCAGAGTCTGGATTTTTATCCTTTAAGAAGAGGAGCATGAGCTCAGGAGTGATCACTGTAAAAAGAAGCGTATCCACGAAATTCTGCCCAGACTGCAAATAATTAAAAGGCTTGATTTACCAGTGAGACACACACTGAGCATACAGCTCCTAAACTCACTGACTGACCTCTGTCCTTTTACAGGAAAAAGGTGCTTCCAGAGAACTGCTCTCCCAGTGAGAAAAATCTGCTACATGGATTGCATAGTTAAAATCCAATGTTTGCTTTCAAGCAAGAATAGGAAAACTGAGGGGAAGTGTCTTGTGTTCATGTGAAAGAAACTTTATATTTGTCTAAAAGTCCTTAGAGGTCAGCTACATAATTCTAACCGTCTTTTTTACTAGCAAAAGCCAATATACTTTAAAAGTATAGATCAAATATACTGTATAATTTGTTCTAGTTAATTCTATTTTATTTTTAAATAAATAGAGGTAATGCTTCTTGCTTATATGAAAGGCTATTATGAAGTTTAAGTGTAGAGCACTTTGAGGCTTATTTCTTATGGAATGTGCATTTTCTTAGATTTGTTTTTCTATTTTTCTATCAGGCATTATATATATATGACTGCCAGGAACAGGCAAAGGGTGATGAGAGACAAAAAAAAAGACAAAAGAAAAGAGAACGCTACGGTTCTGTCCTTTAAAATTCTGGGCAAAGGAGGAAGTAACCCATATTCATATAATTGCACAGTATGTGACAATGTTTTAACTTTTAACAAGGTGCATTGAAAGACTTTTGAATAGAGGAGGATTTTAAGGAGAATACAAGATTTCTCTTGATTTTTGTCCGTATGCCAACTATACTTATTCCAGCACTCTTGATTGTGGTAAGATTTGTTGTTGTTGTTTTCTGTGCATATGGATTGATTGCTTCTCCTAAACTGAATAAAAGTCAAGCTGGTGGTGGGTTGTTTTTATTATTATTTGTCATCAGTGATTTTGGTTTTTTTTAAATTTCTGTAAGTCACCAGGGATGCAAAGTGTCCAGGTCACTGGACCCAGTGTTGTAACAGCAAACCTTGTAATTGATCCGAGTACAATGGAAGGATGAACCCAGAAGTTCAGAGCAAACACACAGAGACCCTTGGGAACACCCATGAGCTGAAAGCTGACCTGAAAACAGTAAGATGCTGTAGATCTTTTGTGGTAACAGCTTTTCTAAAAGCTATATCTTGAAACCACTCATGCACATGAGGAGAGAGCAGAAGTACAGAAATGTTTAAACAGAAAAAAAATTTAAAAGTCATAAAAAGTACTAACAATGATAGTAAAATAAGAACTATAGAGCAGAATAGACTTGCTTTATTTAACTTTTCAAACCACTTTCCTTTGGCTTATGTGAAAGTTCATTTTCCTTTGATATGTATCATTTTCAGACACAGCAGTGATATAATTAGTCTTGAACTCAAGACCAATACCAGCTCAGTATAAAAAACAAAACATACCCTGCTCCCCTTACCATCCCCCAAATCACAATAACAATCAGGCACCTCATATGACAAATCCTTATGGTTAGTGCACCAGCTCCTTAACTCTGATGTCTGGAGCTAAAATCTTTTCTTATGACCCCAGTAAAAATGAATTTGGTGATCTACTGCATGTTGTAAAAGTACAACATTATCTTCAGTTTCTACTGGCTAAAAGCCCCATCAGGGAAACGCTTTTTTCTTTCTATTTTATATCTGAGAGTCCTTGAACCAAATACAGATAGTGTATAAATAAGTGTAACCCACTGACCCTCTGTGCCACACAGTGTCCTATATTTTTGAGCTTTGCTGTGCTGAAAGGAAGGAATTACATTCCCAGAGGTATAAGCAGGAAGATTGCCGCCTTTTTTCTTTTTTTTTTTCCTTTTGTCCTTCATATGATAGCATGGCATTGGCTTTCAAAGGATCCTCCTTCATGTTACCTTTGTGTAATCTCATGCATAGTCTAATTATTGACTATCCCCAGGGGTAATTTGGCCAGTAGCTGAGCTGTCTGTACTGCAGTGCAGCTGGATATGCAGCACAGGTAGGTGTACCTGAGCCAGATTTCAAGTGGCTAACATAGATTTCAGCAGAGACATACAGTCATAAACCCAGAAATTTTACTTCAGTCTTTGTAAGCCATGAGTAATTATTATGACAATGAAGCCTGATGTGTCTACCATTGTGCTGTTGCCTAATTCCAAAATTATGCTCTCCTGAGTTTATTCAACAAGCTGCAAGCAGACTTTTGGCTCTCAAAGCAGGGACATTGTAAAGTAAGATGTACCCTACCCTGTTTTTGTAGTATCTGGTGATGAGGGACTTCAAAGGTGAAATCTTGCTTCGGTTTGATGAGAGGTGCTCTCTGCCCAAGGTCAACATGATCTCTTCTCCCCACCTTGCTTGAGGGCTGCCAATTTATAGCAGCCAGCCTGGGCAAGCTATTCTTTTGCTGAGTAAAGCTCTGTGACCTTAATCTAATGTATGATATTTACTAGTTGCAAGTTTTGAATGCCTGTATTTTTCAGACACTTGAAAAATACAGAGTGAAAAGCACTCAATTGAATACATTGCCAAATGATAGTTGCTCTCAGTTTGGATCAGTGCCCCTTTTTACAGTTGTCATGGTCTTCACTGGGGAGGCTGTGAAAATAGATTGACCTTACAGCACACCTGGAAGGCCAAGAAACTGTTTTTGCCAAGCTATAGATAGGATGGTTAAGTTATACAGCCAGGTAAATGGTAATGCTAGCTGCTGTCGTAATTTATTTGGCTGACTGTGCTTGTTAGGGCAGTCCTTTAGGGACATTCCTTGGAGCTGGCAACCTCTGTGTCCTAAAAATAATCAGTACTGAACAGAGCCAGTATTGAGGGAAACAGTACTCTCAAGACATTAAAGTCTCATATCTTTGAGGTTTAACTTGTATGTTTAGGGCTAGAGCTGTCAAAAGATATGAGATGGATGCTTGGTCAGTTATTCCTCTAAAAAGGTGGGATTTCCAGGTTATATTTTTCTCCTCTGTGGAGTCATTTACAATGCAGGGCTCTGCATTATCAAGCTGGTGATTCAGGAGAAGCAATACAGAAAGTAGTTGCCCATCAGTCATTCCTTACAGACATCCCCTGTAGTGTATGCATGCTGGCCTTTTTAGGAGGTAAATGCCATTAACCTTTATTTTTTTAGTTTGGATTCCAAGAGGCTTTTTTATTGAAATTCATTTCACACTTACAACATGCTCTCCTTTTGGACTGTAAATTCTGTGCAGTGTGCAGATCACTCCATCTTCTTCTCCTGGTTGCTCACTGCTGCAGAGCCAGAACTTTGCAGCCAGCAGCTACTGCAGTGTTTTTCCTCCAAGGGCTCTGATGGAAAAAGTCATCAGTGAGGATGGTTCTTGCTAGAGAGGAGGAGGAATGCATCCTTAAAGGAGAAATGAGAATCCTGGTGATTCTTCTGAGCACAATGTCAGGCAAAATGCTCTGCCTACTGCTCCTGAAATGGGAAATATGTGGTACGCTTTAGGCTGAGGCTAGAGTTTAAATGTCAGCCCCTGTCTTTTCTACTTACTTTAATATTACAGAGAAAGCTACTATTTGGCCCCTGCTCTAGATGTGATTTCTTGCCAGCAGTGAACTATGTGAATAAATGTGCGTCTGTTTTAAATGGTGTGAAAAGGTTGGTTGGACATCTATTTAACCCTTGTGTCCTGAGTCACCACTTCCAGTTCACTGTTAAAGTAAATGAAGAGAAAAAAAAAATTATAGTAGCCACAGATAAAACTGGGATTATGGGTGATAAGGAGGGTGTGAAAGAAATCTGAACTGTATTTGTCTCTGAAAGCACTTTGTAAAAATTTTCTGTGGAGAAGTATTATGCAAAAGACTACCAAAATTGCCAATGTGTCTACAGAGTCAAAATGACTCTCACACTGGAAATTTAGTAGAAGTCAAATTTAATAGAAATCAATTTCAGTATATTGATGATTGGGTGCTCAGTCTCTCTTTCATTGAATTCAATTGTAAAGCTTCAGTGGCCATGAGCTGGACAGGACTGAAACTGAAGTTTAAAAATCACACTCCTAAATATACAGAAATGATACTATATATGGCACATATGAAACTGAAATGAATCTGGGGGAATCTCAGTGCCGTTATTGCCAACCTTTGTACCAGGGACCATCCTGGCTATTCAATATTTTTAGTTGTTACTTTTCACTGCTCTTTCCTGGCAGAGTAGTAAGCTCCTCATAGAAAACACTAGCATCTGTGACTTCATGGGGTTGATAATTGTCATTTACCTCTCACAAGGGAAACCTTGAAGCTCTTCCTGGCTTTATCTCCTGAAGTGAGCAGGGGAACTTTTGATTGAGGCTCTATCTGCAGTGTTTCACCCAATCTTTTTGTCTACGACAGCAGGAAGTGGAGTTCACTACTGTAAAGAGTTTCTTCCGATTCCTTGCTTCTGCAAGGCTCACTTATGCCCTTACATTAAGTTTAAGAGAGAGAGAGACATCCCTGAAGGCACATTAAAGCCTCTCTTTGCCAAACAAAACCAAGCTTTCAGCCTCTTTGGGAAACCCAACCAACCCAGCCTTCCTCTTACTACGGTATTTCTCCCAGGCATTGACTCTATAAGTCAGAAGCTAAGCCTCCTGCCTCTAGATGAATTATGTTAATAGTTGGAACATCTACTTTCCCCATCAAATCATGTGACCTTCCTCTGAAAAATTTTGCAGATTTGGACTGTGTGGGTGAGAAGAAGAAAGTGATGATAATTTTCTTTCGATTTGCTACAAAATCCTCTGCCCCTGAGTTCTGTTAGTTCCTTGCATCCTGTTCCCTAAAGGAATTCTCTGTTTTGATTGTATCTATTTTTATGTCCCTTCTGCAATTTTCCTCTTGTCCCTTCTCTGCCTACCACACTTAACTACTTACATACTTTGATATAAAAGCAGCTCCCTCTGTCTGCATCTTCAGTTAACTAGTTATGGACAATTCTTTAGATAACAAACTTGCTGCTCCCACCAAGACATTTTGTCTCATTCATCACTGAAGTTTTGTCACATCTGAAAACAACCAGCTGTAGCTGTGTGGCACCAAAGAGGGATGTTTCAAATGTGTGAGGTCCAAGTACCCATTGATCAGCTCCTACGCTATTCCTACAAGTAGCAGGACCATGATGGCCTGATCTATTCCCTGGCCTTTCTGTCCCCAAGGACGCAAGAAAATCTTCTTGTTTCTTTTGGAAAGATCTTTTTACCATCAGCAAGAGGGAATGATAATTCTCTAAACCATGAGAGGTCATTGGTTTTGTAAGTTGTCTGAGCCAGCTTCTTGTCAAGCCGCCAGAGATTTCTTTCTGCTCATTGAGCCTTGAATTGTTCTACAGTGTTGATTTGACTTGCAGTTTCTGGGTTCTGAGTAGATTGACTGAGATTGCTTGTAAATACATACTGATCACTGAATTCTGTATTAATAATAAATAATAATACTGAAATTATAATAATTGAGAGCGAACTTGACTTAGCATTTGAGTGATTTCACTTTTCTTTGAGAATGTTAAGAATGGGAGTTAATTTAAATTGTATGCATTATTCAGGGCATGTCTTAAGCATCTGATGGCTTCATTAATGTACATATAGAGGGCAGTTTTGGAGACACATGTTTGATATAGATGGTTTTGGAGTGTGTAACAAGTAATGATTCTTTCTTTTTGTGAAGTTTTAATTAAGTTATTAAAAATTCATCCTTCAAAATATGAAAATACATTTTCTTATGCATCAATTTGTTTTAAATACAATGCTTATTTTTAAACTTGTGGAAAAGATACAGTGGCTTGCCTTGTGGATCCTACCAGACACTGTGTTGATATGGTAAGCAGGAGAGTCATGTTTTGATTTTCAGGAGCTAAATAAATTTATGAAGAGTTAGATACCATTTCAAGGAATTATTCTATGCTTTGCCTCTCTCTGACTCCAGCATTCCTGTGGCCAAGCTCACGTATTTCATATAGTAGGAAGGTTATATCAGCTTCCAGCAAAGGTGTAGACCCTGAAGTTGTTGGTACTTATACTTAATCCACTGAACAGCTAAACTCAGCCAGGGGCTGACCTGGACAAAGGAGCCCAAATCAATTAATGGTAAGAGACTTGTCTCACCCTGGTTTTGAATGTACTGTGTAAAGATGCAATATATGTTGTCTTTCCAGCAAGTTCAGACCCCTGGAGGACTTTTAGCATTATACTTAGAGCGTAAAGGAAAGATAAAATGGACCTGATGCACAAAATGCAAACTGTGGTTTCTCTCACTGCCACCTGGGATTTTCCAGACAGGCAGCTAGCTGCTGATGTTGAGCAAGCTCCCTGCATTAACAGAGCTTCATTTCCTAGTGACTCATGAGAAGGGTTTTGGTTGAGTGGTTTGATTTGCATGGCTTCACATTTGTTAAGTTTTGTTTTGCATTCTGGACTTCAGTTTATTTAAAGTCTCCAAAGTGATGTTCATTGGAGTTGCCAAGTTTCACTTGATTTTGTGTTGAAAGTGATGGTATTCCTGCAATTTTTCCAGATCAGTAAAAGGATTAAGGTCTCAGCATTCTCATCAGTGTTAGAGGTAGGTGCTTCATACTGTTAGAAAGCTTCAAAGACTACTTTTTCCACTGCCCAATAGCAAAAGGCTTCTGTTTCTAAACATCATAGGTCCTATGACACTAAATGTTAATCCTGGAGTATTATTCAATATGGAAAAGTTATTTCTGATAGTCTGTAGACCTTTCCAAAATGCACAAGCTTTTATGTCTCCTGAGGTTTCTAAAACTGGACTTAAAGTATTAAGGGAAACCTATTTCTTTGTGAGCAGTGTATGACATGCAACACCAATAACATTTCTCAGCTTTCACAGTTTCTTGCTACAAGAATGTGTCTGTTTCATGTGTGGTCTTTCGTTGCACAGACATGTGCTCTGGCAAGACATAACGCTTTTACCTAAACTGCATGAAATAATTTGCCTAATGTGATTATGGTTTTTCTACTCATGGGTTACAGAGCTATCTTAAACTGAAGTTTGTGAAAGTATTACTCATTCTTTATCTCTGAAGCAGGAACTTCTGCAGAAGTTCTTCCTGACTCAGCCATTTTCAGTGGAGATTTCTCATGGAGAAGCTTTCCACATCATCCTTACTGAATTGGATGGAGCTGGGAAACAAACTTTCTGAACAGTGAAGACCAAAACAGCTTTGAAGCAAGTATTATGGGGATGGAAATATTTATCTCCTCTCTTTGTGACTTCTACATTTCTACCAGATTTACTTCTGATGTTGTGACCTTGAGCATTGATAGCAAATGCCTTCAATGAAAATGAATCATCATCTATAAATATTTTGCATTTATTCTTTTAAGTGGAATGCTCCCTCACAAAATTATGTGTTAGTCTATTGTCTAGCACTGAACCAGATGTAATGTCCAGTAATCTGTGAAAAAATTGCAGTTGGAGATGCTTGTTTCCTAAGTAGAAACTCCCTATGCTTTTTGTTGATCCCATTATGTTGAGACCACAGATTATGAGAATGTTTTTTAGAAACAAAAAAAAAAAGAAAAAAAGTTTGCTCAGCTCAAAGTCCATTAAATTTCACCATCTCCTATAAAATAATATATTATAGCACTTAAGAGTCTTGTAAAATACGGCGTTTTTAATCTTCCTATGGCAAATAAATTGAAAATATTTGTGTAAGGCCTTATCTTTAAAGATAGAAGGATGGGAGATTGACATCTTGGAAACAACACAAACAGATAAAATTCAGGTGTCGTAAGTGAATCATCACACTATAGAACTGGATTATAAGTGCATTTCAATGCATTGATAATTTCTGAAAGTGTTATTGGTTTGGTTAAGACACACATAAAACAGGGTTTGTCAGCAGTCAGGGAGTTTTCAAACCATGTTTTTTGTAGCACGCACCCTTTTCATGCTGTGTCAGGATACACACTTCCTGTGCTCTAGTTCTCTTTCCCCCTGCAGACAGCAGAGTTTGCTCTTCCAGGTCAGTGTGTGATGGCCTCTCTTCATTAAGCAGCGTGTGCGTGGATGTGTGCAGGGCTGCACAATTCTTATGGGAAATTTGTGTTTAATATAATTAGGGCTACTAAAAGCTGATCTCAAGTAGCAAATATATTTCAGATTTGGCTTTTAAAAAGTCCAAATTCAGAGGTGTTTTGTACATTCACAATGAGCAGTCATTGTCTAATGACAATTTACACTGAATGTTACTTGGAACACAGTCTGATGAATATTTCAGCGAGGTCTACAGTCAAATATCTTACAACACTTTCCATGACCCAATATGCAAATCAGCTGTGGGATGTGAGAGGGCTGTTGGGGCTTACTCTACATAGATTTAGACTGTTTTAACAAAGGTTATTTATTAAACATTATCGACATTGGTTTTTTCACCACTTTCAAAATTCAGGAGGGGATTTTATCTTCTTTAGGGAAACAGCTAAGAAGTAGGTCGGGAACCATAACTGTGAAGAGGCCACTCCAGGGAAGGGAAAGGTTAAGTTCAGTTCTAACCAGTAAAATAAAAAGGTTGTGAGGCTGCTGTCATTTGTGAAAGAAGAACTTCTTCTGATTTATTATTACATGTTGAACTATTTAATATGTCTCATTTGTTCATTGACAATAGTAAGGTTAACAAAGCGGATTCTTTACCGCTACATTTTTGAGGGAGCTTAATTGGAGACTATTGGAAGAATTGTAATTTATATTAAATAGTAAAGTCTGGAAGCTTATTCCATAGTTAAAAATGTCATGTAAAAGAATCAAATATTGCCAAAATTGTGTGATGTGAATTTGGCATCTTTGTGAAATCACTAAATTCACTTAGCAACTTAAGTAATTTCAGTAATTACCACAATAAAAAATGGTTTCAGATTATTGGACCATATTTTGTCCTGCTTGGTACTTTGTGAAATTACTGCTGAAAACAGGAAATATGTTAGATTAAAATTGACCAAACCACACTGCAAACCTAAACAGAATTTAAAGACTTAGGCTTCCTCAAGCAGAAACTTATATTCCCAAAAGAACAGGATGTATATAGAAACATACAAGTTTGTCAGTTAAGAAGAGCAGAGTTTGGGGCATTTTCTCCCTTCCTCCCTCAAATATATTGCTGAACCCTCACAGCAACAAGGAAAACCTCATTGACTTAAAACAGTACAGTGGACAAACTGAGTGGCCATGACAAACGCAGACACACACACACATGCAAAATATTGTTTACTTAAGTCTTTAGCCAGCTGGCCCTGTGAGAATCTTGAGTTGTCCGTCCCTGTGGCAGAGGACCAAGATCATGGGATACCCCAGCTGCAGCGTGTTGTCTCATGCAGTTTGTGCGCATGGACTGAGGGTACCTTGAAAAATCTCTTTTTGCGAAGGAAAGAGCAAACTAGTGAAGTTTGAGTGCTCCTTCCATCTGAAGGGCTGTCTCTGCTCTGCAGAGCCACAAGCTGTGGCTGTGTGCAGGAATGGTGTGTGCTGTTAGAGAGTACAGGAGTCAGCATGTTTCCTCTGCAAAAGCTGAGAATTGCAGAGGAATGGTTTGGTCCAATGAAGCAGTGTCATTTTACATTGGTAGAAAATTGGCACCTCTCTCTCTTTCTTTCAAATGCATCATTTAATGCTCACCTCCACTCAGAATGAAGTGTGGTAAACCTATAATTAGGAGAACATCAGATGACTTGTACAAAAGAAAAATGAGAGCTGTGGGAGTCATTTACAGTGTATTCTGTTAGACTACTGTTGTAGTCTCCTGGCATTTCTGTCTTGTTCTGTCTTCCTGCTCATCTCTTCATCTTTTGGAGTTAAAGTCTTGGAGTTCAAAGTCATAGGTTCATTCTGACCTTCAGTTTTAACCAAGAAAAAAAACAAAAGTGAGCTCCTAGTCCTAAAATCTGCAGAGGTAAGCTGAAAGTGAGCTGTCTTGAGGCCTCAAGAATAAAAAAACTCATGTTCTTAAAATATTTGGGAACAGCAGTGCTATTCCAAATGAGAAGCCACCAGATGCCTGTATCAGTGTACTTCTGAATTAGGCAGTAAGCCTGTGCTCAAAATGTAACTATTTTATAATAGTATTAAATATGCTTCCTCTCGTTGGGACCTTGTCCTTTTCTGTGTAAAGAACTTCTAAAAGCTTCTTTTCTGTACTGATTCAGACAAATGCTAGTTTTTGTAGCCAAAAAAAAAGAAAAAAAAAAAAGAAAAAAAAAAGAAAAAAGAAAAAAAAGAGTAGCAGGTAATATCTTATTCTGATTATGCTAAGGACAAATGATTCCTTAACTAAAGACCTTGGCAGTTTTCTAGTAACCCTAGTAATTCCTTCCAAGTATTAGCAACAGTTTATGAAATCTAGAACTTCAAAGTCCTTACTTTTCTGAAAAAAAAAAGACTCTGTTATCATTATTATTAATATCTATGTACATTTGACTCTGGGAAATATGGCCATATAAGTACATGTGAGTACATCTGAATGTGTTAATTATCAAAATCATGCATGTTACCCATTTAAGGTATTTTATATAATATATAGGGCATGCAAATTGGTGTCTGGATATACAGTAATTCTACAAGGGACAATCTCGACAGCCACATGGCAGCATAATTAATGCAATTTTCTCAGAAAATTCCGTAGTAGAGCCTTGTAGCATCTGTTTGAACTGAAGCATCTCTTTCACAAGGAGTTCCAGAAAATATTCTCAAACCCATAGACTAAGAGAAAGACCTCCATAAGGAGGTGCCTATTTAGATGAGCAGGGAATGCTGTGATCAGAGCACAGAACTGGAGAAGCTCTGTCTCGTGACACTGCTGACTTGGCTGGAGGAATGAGCTAGCATGGGTGAGGAGCTAATTCTGAACTTACTTAGACAAGGAAAAGGTAATGACTCTGGAGCACAAAGAAAATATGATTGTGGGGCAAATAATGCTATTCTATCAGTAGTTCTAGGAATGAGATCCTAATTTTGGATAGATGTTACATTTACAACAACTTTCCTCTGTTTTCTGTTTTTTTTTTTCTTTTCCTATATAATATTTTAGGGTTAGCATCAAGAAGCTCTCAAACACAAATCTTTCAGTAGCGTGGCTTCCAGGAAACAGACTGGAAACCATTGCAAGTGATATGGTATTCAACATTTTCACAAGTGGTTTGGTTATTTTTGTCTGGTTTCACAAGTAAGTCAGGCTGACAGGGTTGACAATACCCACGATACAAACCACTCTCTGTAATAAGCAGGATCTCTCAGAGAAAATCTGAAGTCTGGTGAATGCCAAGAAGAGAATAAGCCAGTGGATTTAGCTCTCTGTTCAGCTCAATGGCCAATCACTGCAGCAATACGAGTGAGGTGACTGAGGAGTGACTTAAATCAGCTCTCTCCTCCTGTGTCAATACACAGCAGTTATGTGTGCTGCACCTCGTGCCTTGGCTACCTTGCAGTTTTGTAAAGCTTTGGTTTTGTGGAGAAGGCAGACATCTCCACATCTTGGTAGGCACAGAGCTGTGGGAGATGCTATGTCACGGAAGGAAGTGGGAGATGGGGACAGTGACAGGAGAGACACTTTAACAGGTAAACCTGTTTATAAAACATATAAATAAAACATATTTGTATATAATATGCAAACCAAATAAAACATATTTATTTTTCCTAGGAGCTGTAAGTAGAACTTACCTATTTTTTTTCTTTTTGTTCTCTCATTGGTTGATTTGGTTTTGTTGGTTTTTTTCTCCATAGTTTAATAAAGTTGTGAAGAAACAAATTTCATAAAATTTCAAGGATAAACATTTAGACAATTTATTTGCAAATACTTTTTTTGTAACAAGAACTAACTTGATAACAGATATTAAATATTATTAGAGGGCTGGAGCACCTCTTATGAGGAAAGGCTGAGAGAACTGGTATTGCTCAGCCTGGTGAAGAGCAGGTTCTGGGGTGACTTTATTACTACCTTTTAGTACCTGAAGGTGGCCTGCAAGAAAGCTGAAAAATGTCGTTTTACAAGGTCATGTAGTAATGGAAAAGGGGGAATGGCTTTAAGCTGAAAGAGGGGACGTTTAGACTGGATATTAGGAAGAAATTCTTTACTGTGGGGGTAGTGGAACAGGTTGCCCAGAGTAGTTGTGGATGCCCCATCCCTGGAGTGTTCCAGGCCAAGTTGGATGGGGCTTTGAGCAATCTGGTCTAGTGGAAGGTGTCTGCCCATGGCACGGTGCTGGAGCTAGATGATCTTAATGTCCCTTACAACTGAAGCCTTCTGATATTAAGAGAAGCAGAGGGTTATTTTCTACTCATCTTCTCTATATCTTTTCTCATTTTATAGTTCTCCAATATGCAACATTTTCTTCAGTTTATTAATACTGTTATTTGTTGTTTAGTTGTTTTTTGTTTGGAGGTTTTTTCCCCCCTCTATCAGTTTGTCCTGCATGAAAGCCAAAACTGGATCCTCTGAGATTACATAACCAGATGGTGCTATGTTTGGCATATTTCATTCCTGTGATACCAAAGCTGATCCCACACTTCTCTTACTTGTTCATCAATTTCAGATATTAACCATGTTCTCTAGAAATCCTGAGTGAATATCTCTCTGTCCTTGTAATTTGCTCTTGCTCATTTATCAATATAGTCTAAAAGCTTTCCCACCAACACTATACTTAGAGGCACTTTTAGGACTTTCATCTGTTAATAAGAGCTCTGGTATGAAAACATCCTTTCCTGTAATATTAGCATAATGTAAAAAAAAAAAAAAAAAGTTTGTTTCTGCTAGGGTTACAGCAGCAAAGGAGGTCCCTGTCTTTTTCTTTTCTCATTGGGGAGTCTGTTAGCTCTGTACTCTTCAAGTCTCTGCCAAAAAGTTTCACATGCTTTTGTTCTTGAATAGACACAAATGAATGATGAATGTAACATGTTAGTGTAGAAAACATGGTCCAGTGTGTAGGATATATCACAAAAAGTCCATGCTATTTCCCTGTGTGCAATACATAGAACTTATTAGTAGTGACTTTATGGTTAATTCTGCTTTAAGTGAATTTCTGAAAATACTGGCAGCATGTGAACCCTTGCGTATAATGCTCACACACCAATGAAAGACTGAAATAAAATGCAATCACAGAGCTTTGAGTGGGCTGGCTTGCAAAAATACCCTTTCAGTACATGGTAAGAATATTCACAAGGAAGCCTGAGGGATAGGAACTTGTAAACTATAAATTCTTCTGCTAGTTTGAACTGTACTGACTTTGGGTACACAAACCTGAAACAGGCTGATGCTAATCGAAAGTTTGAAATTAGTAGCATTTTAAAAAAACTTGTGATATGAGTGAAAGTGTTGGAAAATGCCTTGTAGGAGGCAAATAATGCGTAGAGAGAAGAACTAACCATGAGCCTCATGAGGTTTTTTTTAAAATTTTTATTTAGTTATTGCTCAGGAATGCTGATGCTGAGACGTCATTTCACCATTTTTCTACTGGCTGCATCAGCAAGGCATTGGGACACTTACAATGAAAGTGTTTCAGCATATTTCTTCAGTTAGAATCTCCTTTTTATTCCAGTCAGGGCAGAATAAAACTCATCTGAAAAATCCAAGAGGGGGACAGAAGTGCTGACACTTCAAATGCCTGGTTCAAAAAATCTGATGCCCATGCTGCTTTTCATTCCCACAGCTCCTGAATACATTAGCCATGTGCCCTTTAAGGACAACTTTTGTCATTGCAAACACTGTTCCTGATGTCTGGTTGCACTGTGCCAGTGTTTGTGTAGGGTTTTAATCATTGATAGTATACCTGAGCATTCATTTCTTTCTTGCTATTTCTCATGGTTGCTTTTTTTCCACTGCTATTGGTAAAATGTTTTAAATAGTTTCTGCTCTGCCCATATTTGCTCTTGAATCAAATGGGAGTAGTGGTGAAAATATAAGTCAGGGAATGTGTTTAATTTTTTTCAGTCAAGCTCAACACTTTTTGTGTGAGTTTTATCCAGTGGAGAAAGGTTACTGCTGCACAGATTATTACATTCCATTGTTATCTTGGAAGCTGAAAACATAGTCTATGAATAAAGGTATAAATTAACTGAAGTGTCACAGAGTGCAATAAATTTTATTTTATTTCTAAACGTAATTGTTGTCATTTAACCCTCTATGATTTGTATTTAGAAGTTGTAGCATTGCACTGGTGTATCTATTAAAACTACAGCAGTATAATTTTCTTTCCTTCTTTCATCTCTCCATGTCTTTTACCAATCCTTTGCTTATTTTCTTTCTTTTGTTTTTTTCCTTTCTTTTCTTGTCTTTTTTTTTCCTCCTCTTAGTACAGGAGCAGCAACAGATTATTTTTCTCTCCAAGGGATGGTCTTTTCCTTTTTCAGAAACTACCATCCTGCAGCATATGATTGTGAAATTGTCATATTTTGAAGGAAATAATGCAATCCCTTGGAGAAATTTCAGTCTCCCTTTTCTAGTACTAAAAACTCATTTTTTTTTCCTTGTTACTAAATGGGAAGCCAACCTATGAAACCTGATCTGTTTTCTTTCCTGAATCCTTTGCTAATTTACTAGCAATTGTATGTTCAAGACAGAATACATATTTCTTTGAAAGGCTGTACAGAGACTGATGGTTATTCAGAGCTGCTCAGAATTTTAGAACATTAGGAAATATGCTGCTTAGCGCAGAGCTAGTGGGCAAGGGTTTGCATGAGGCAACCTATCATTTTACATTTCAGTGCAGCTGCACTAAATGTGTTAATATTTCAAATAGTCCTCCAAGACAAGACCTATATCTGGATGTCTACCAGAGTACACCAAATAAATATTCATAATGTAAATATTGTTTAAAAAGCTGTAAATATACTTTTGCAGGGGTTAACTGTTAGCCACTTTAATTTCTGTTTTGACAAAAAAATACTCACTTCGTCCAGTAACTGAAAAAATTGTGCAGATGGAAACCTTACAAGTGGGCTGACTGGCAGTGAAAAGATTGTTGCCAGGAGTAATTAGCACAAATCAATTGGAGAGTAGCCTTTCTCATGTGTAAAGTAGATACTTTCCCTATATTTCTTAATGTTAATCCTGGGGAATAAAAGGTTGCTGCCCATGGCAAGAAACGAAGAGCTATGAGCTCAGCTGGATGCAAAATGACGAAAAGCTGATGAAGTCAGTAAAGCTGTACTGATTTAGACCTGTGGAGGGTATAGAACTAAACTAAATCACTTAAATGAAATCAGCCACTTGCAGGTTCTTGCAGCTACAGGTCTAAATAATTTTCAGAGATTTTTTTTTTTTTTAAGATTAGAGGTTCCAAGACCTAGTTTATTAATTTTCTCTCAGTGTCTGATATGTGAAACAGAAGATTGCGGGGGTATATAGAAGAGGCCAAGGATGTCTCCAGAAAGAATTTTAAGTGCTGAAGAATTTCTGATCTTGACATTTTTTCTTTTAAAAACATGTGTTAGAAGACAAGGAAGAGACAGAACAACTGTTTAAATGGCTGCTTTCACAAATGGGACTTGTGGAAGGGCCAAACCTTGGTGGTGTGTCATGTCCCACACAAGCACCTCTGACAGAGGCTGGAGAACCACTTTCCATCGAGGTGCCTGCAGCAGGCAGAATCAAGAATCTTCTGTGAAATGCTTCTATTGCCTCTTGTATTTGTTTTTGTGGAAATTTAGGACATCTGACATTGTTTTCTGTATTAACAGAATTAACAAAATGTAACTTCAGGAGAGCACATAAATCCAAACCCATTCTTGTCTCAAAATCTGTCTCTCACTCCGTTCCATTTTTTTTCCCTAAGGAAGACATAGGACTACCTCAGATCCAGAGCACCAAAACAGCCTGTTAAATTCTGATAGATCCCAGCATGTGCCATTTGCCCCTCCTTCACTTTAAAGATAATTTTGGAGGTTAATGAACTTAAACATAATACTTTTAAATAATCACTAGAGATAACAGAAAAAAAATCAAGCATCTCCCCAGACCAGAAGGGAATGTTTGATCCTAGAGTCACAGGCTGATTTAAATTCACTACTGTAAGTCCATCACTTTCAACTATTGATCTATGATAAGACATTTTTATTAATTTTTCCTTAGAAAAATTCACTAGCATTGAAGAAGATTCAGTGTGCAGGGAAGAGCTCCTTAATTTGACTGATTAGGCCAATTTACTTAGGCTTTCCTGAAAAATAAAAGGATGTACTGTAAGTCTTGCACTTCATCTCTGAAATGTTTAGTCAATTCTCTGGCAATTAATCCATACCTTGCTTTCTTAGACTGACATATATCATGTAGTGCTCTTTACAAGAAACACTTCTATATGTGCATTTTGTTTTCTCATCCAGCTGTGATAAATTCAATTAGCTAAGGCTTCCACTGTTCCCTTGCTGAGACTACCTATGCCCTGATCATTAATTGGTTAGAGGAATAGTTCCTGGATATCTGTTGTTCCTCTGGCCCCTGGTTGAGATGGGACAAGGTCTGGATGGACCTGGCCTGAGGAGATTTCCTGTCACTTCGTGTCTTTCTGTGCAGAGTATCAGGATAGCAGCATACATGCACTATTGGACCTCAAACAAATGTGTCCTGGAGCAGTAAGGGTCAAGGAGACAGACTGTTGATTCACAAGGAAAGGCATGTATTGTGGTTTGATTTTTCACCTGGACATACAGAGGTAATAAGGCAAAACCAAGGTTTGTCTTTATGTCTTATTCTATTCCATCTTTACAAGCACAGCCTGCAAAAAGTACTTTTTGTATCCTTTGTCATTCACATTAGACTGCAAAGAAATTCTCTCTTGAAAACGTGTTGGGAAGTCAGAGAGGCTGAAGCTGGTTAAGACTGTCAAGACATTCAGACATTGGAGTACACCAGATTTTCTCCTCTCATGTAGTTTCAAGGAAAAACTGAACATAGATGCAATTTTCATTTATTCACAAATTAATTTCACTTTATAAAAATGTTGGCTCATTAGTTTCAGGTTTTTGAACTATGTGATTCCTGCATGTCCCAAAACACCCAAAAACAGTTTTTAAAATTTGCTTGAGATGGATATGTCATGCCACATATGCATTCTCTTATCTTTGTTTTTTAAACTATTTTTATTGCTTTCATCAAAGAGCTACTTGGATGGCATTATGTGAAATGATTGCAGTCCTCTGGCTGTTCCTTGAGCAATAGGATCAAATACCTGCTCTTGCAGGTAGGCAAACAGTGTAATACATTTTACTGGAGTTTGTACTTCCTCTCTCAGTGTCCACTGGTGGCCCACATGTAGCAATTTTCAAGGCACAATGCATGTACATTTTGTGAGGTTTTTTTCATGGATTCTTAATTTTCTTGGACAGAAGGGAAGGAAATAATTTCTTTGGGTATGGAGATTCACTTGTGTCCTGAATATTACTGCAGGAACTCTTATAGAAGTGCAATCCCACCATCAAAATACAAGGTAGTAACTAAAGCTGGGAAAAACCAGGGGTGAAGATGTTAGTTGCCTTTAATTTTTATTTTGCTGTTTTTTCTCTTAATCTTTTCAGAATATACCTAGTAGGCTCTTGAATGACTGTACTTCACAAATTGCTTGCCCAGCTGTATAAATTGTGGAGAAAATAATAAGAATTAAGAACAATGAATAATTTATCATAAAAAGTGAATTTTGTCAAATAAATTATTCAGTGATATTATCTGACAGCTGTTACTGTGGGGCTTAATTAATGAGTGTATGCAAAGCACTTTAATCATCAGTTTATGAAATGGATTAGTTGACAAAGTTGCATTAAGGAACAGGGTCCTGAATCTATGAGTCTAAGAAATCTGAGAGGTCTGTTCCAGCAGAGTTAAATAAAAAGTTAATGTCTGCAACACATTGTAGTAAGTGTCAGCTCTTGCCAGCACATGGCATATGGTGATCTCCTATTTTTTGAAAAGAAAAGCCTTAGAGCTGTTAGATACCACTGACTGTAATGTTCTTCATGACATGAGTCTTGTTTGTGTCTACCAAATAGATGTAATTTAGTCATAAAAGCTTTGGACCTTGCTCGAGTGTCTGAGGGGGCTTTCCTTTATCCCACAACCCTGGTTTTGTATATACTGTTCACATCCTTGAACAGATTATAATTTACTACATTTCTCCACTTACAGCTTCCCTTTAGCTGGTACAGATACCTTACAATCCACATACACCCTCTCCAAAATAAATCCTATGGCTTTTATTCCTCTGAAAGAAACACAGAGAAATTTTCTGCAGAATCCTCTGAATTCAGCTGAAAGTCTCTCAAAATCTTCATGGTGTTTCTAGACCAAACTCTTAAATAGTTTTCTCTGCACTTGGAATTCTGCTCCTTGTCCATTCTTGTATTAATTGTTCCGTTTGGTGGAAGCCCAAGAGGAGAGGGCAAAGCCTGAACTAATATGAATTTTAGTTTGTTTTTTCTAACCTGTATTCAATACAAAAGTCTCACCAGTTCAGAATCAAAACAGAATCCTAGTTCTAGACTGTTTGCCATTGCATGTTATTCAACTGGTTAAAGCTTGAAAACTGATCCTAATTCAATTGACATTCTTATAATTTCTCTGTTCACCTAGAAACCCTAAAGTAAATATGTTTCTATGAATGAAGGTTTTGAAGGATTTTAGTTTGCATATTTCTTTGCAAATGTGTCACTTGCTTCTGAAGCTGCTTATATATGTAGTGCAAAAATTACTCTGGCAATCACAGAAATTAATTAACAGAAGAATAAGTAGGTGCATAAGAACTCTGAAACATCTTCATCCATTAGCAGCTATTGTTCACATCACACCAATAACTTAAATGATGCCTTGAAAGTCTAGAACACTTTTTTGCTGAAGTTTTTTTTGTTTTTAATATTGCATTCATTATACCAACTTATCAGTGCCAGAGAAATAAATGCTTTTTTACCTTTTTATTTCCTCCAAGCTACTTTCTTGAACTGTGTACCTCAGGGAACAGTGTGTTGGAGAAATATCAATTGCACAGAAGACTGCTTTGTGAAGAAACTTTACTCCTCCTAAATAAGCTAATGTTTACATTGAAATGGTTCCCAGTTAATTATGAATATATATGACTCCCAAATGATCATTTTGCTTTAATGCAAAAAAAAATAAAAAAAATAAAAAAAAATTCCTATGGCCTAAAAAACAAGCCTGATATCTGTTTTGCTTCTAAAATATGGGGTCATGGCTCTTGGAAGTTGCTGGAGCCTATATATCTACCCAGAATAGTGGGAAAACAGTATTGTGAGTGTTTTGAGCTTGCAGTAATCAGATAAGTGGATAAAGTAGCACTTGTTCTCCTTGTCAAGTTGATTTCGATCTTGAACTTTATTTAAAGAAACTTAAAGTTCTTGGGGTAGATCTATTCCCCCCCAGTCCCTTCCCCCTTCCCCTCCAAAGATAATAGAAGTCTTTGGTCTGCAGCCTGAGGTCAAGAAAACTGACTATCAGTGGCTGTGTCCCATCAGGATAGTCTAATATCAATGGACTGGTGCATAAAAAAGGCACTGGAACAGGATGCAACTTTTGCTACTTTATCCAACCACCAGTGAAATAACACAGTGATGTTTCCAGCACTGCAACAGAAAAAGAAATAATAGAAGGATTATGTAGATTGATTAAAAAACCGCAAGTTACCAAAAACCCTCAAACAAACAAAAAAACCCCAAACAAAACCAAACCAAACCAACTCCCCACCCCCCAAAACCCAAGAACCTTCCAAATCTGCCACACAATCTGTTAACAAAAGGAAACATGGCAAATCAGAAACAAACACATGGATTAATCTCATTAAGGAGAAGCAAACTGCTTGAAGCCCCCTGTGTTCTAATATCTTCTTCTTTCCTCTGCTTCTGTATTATTATTATCCTTTACAGTGATTTCCTTGCACATTTTTTCTGCTTCTGGAGACAATCTTGAAGACTGTTGGCAACACAGAAGCTTTATGCATTAGAAGTCATGTGTAACTTTATCTGTAATATTACATGATAGATGAAGTGATAATGTACAATGTGTCTTAAATATGGTAAATGAGAGCTGTGAAAAATCTGAAAACTTAGCAGGATAAATGGCCTTTTTAAAGTTACACAAAAGAACTGGTTCTTTCTTAATTTAAAGCTTGGTTCCTAATGCATTAAAACTTAAATTGTTCTAAACCCATATATTTTTAACAGAAGAGATTTCCATGTCACCAAAGGATAACATTCAAATCCCTCTTAACTCTCATTTACCTAGAGTGAGAAATCATATATATTTTGTTATATAAAGTTATTTTAACATACTTGATAGTCTTTTTTTTTCACATATAAAGTGCTACATAAGATTTGAAGACCAAGCCTCACTGATTTCTTAAGTGTTTATGTGAAGCAGAGAGTAAGATTACGTATTTGGAAGGTATTCTATAAATGTAAATCATAACTGACACAAATCGGCAGGAACTAGATTATCTAATCAGTTCTCAGTTCATAACTTCCCTCTAAATTTAACTGAAGTGGTAAAGACTATGTTTTTTCTGGAGTCAGAGCGAAGTGTCATTTTCAATCCACACTTCTTTTTGTTTATGTATTTTTGAGTGTCTGATATAATCTCTTCTTCTGTCAGTGCTGAACTCTAAGTTGGTGTTAAAGGTCTAGCAAACTGTTCTGTGTAATCTAATCATTGCCCAATACGATAACAATACCACGGCTTATCCATTCTGATGGTCATTTTTGGTTGCAGGGCTGTGTGCAATAGGAAATAGAGTGAGACACATGATATATTTTATACCAGCTGTGAAAGAATGAAGACCTGCCTTCAGCTTTGGGAAGAATTTTAGCAACTGTATATTCATGAAGCCGTAGAACATAATCATGGGCTTAGTCTTATGCCAAATGTGATGAAATGGTGGATTGAGGCCTTAGTGGCCTCCTTGACCTTCAGACGGAATAATCTGGTCAGCCATAATCAAATCACAAAAGTGTTGATAATTTCAACCCCCTTTTAGACACTTCTCTTGCTTCAATTAGCAATCCATTACAACTGAAAAGCAAGGCAGAGGAAAATACATGTCTAGCTTCTTCCTGGGTCTGGGAAACTAGCTGCTGAATATGTCACTTTAATAAAACCCATGGGAAACTTGGAAGGCTTGGATTTATTCTGTTGTTATTAAAAGAATGTTTTAGTAGAGTGCATAACTTGATTTTTTTCTGCTTGCCATTTGATCAAGTAAACTTGATTTCCACATGTTCAATTGCCTTTGCCTGCAAAGCTGCTTCACTCCTTTAAATAATAATTTCATTTTGATTCAGCTTTTACAGAGAACATTGGATTCTTTTTAGGAATTCGAAATCAAGGACTAAGCAAAATATAGGGCTTACATTGCTAGACCTGGTTTCCATTGACATTATGGCCTATTGATGTTAATCAAATTTTGTAACCAGACTACGTAGTTGATGTGAATAAAGTTAAGGTCCAGTCTCAGGGTCCTTTGCTCTTGCAGAGGACAGTAGAAGGGCATGGTACAAACTAAAATCAGGTCCTCATGATACATTTTTATCTCAAGTAACTGTACTAGAAACAGCTGAATATTGTCTGAAGGGAGTAGTTTGACCTACTGTTGCATCAGTATGCAAGGGAGGTGACTCCAAACAGCTGGACAATCATAAAAGTTTTCTAAATCAGACATTTTATAGTGAAGGGTGAGGACAAAGTGACTATTTGCTGTGTATTTAATAAGTAATTGCTCAGATCACTATGAGGGTTATTTTACTACTATTTATTTATAGCATTTTAAGAATGAGAAATGTTTGACAATAAGTTCATCTAGGAGTCATGCATCACTATATATTTCACAATTTTTTATACTCTGAATGTACCAAGATGAGGCCCATCCAATGTACATCTTCATTAGGTTCCCATCAAAATGCAAGACTTGACCATTAGCATTCATGCTGCTCGTCAGCACTCTGGAGTGAGAGCCCAGCTCTGCCCCTATTAGTCTGGCTTGAGGCATGGTGATTGGGAATATCCCATAATAATATGATCGCTCTCATGTTTTCCCATTGAGATATCAAAATTTGCATCACACATGCGAAAAATTTTAGGGTGAAGGACTACTTCTAGGGAGGATTGAGGTTCATAAGAACTTGCAAATGTTTTTGATGCATTTACCTTGTGGTTCTTGGTCCTGCTGCCAACACTTAGGCTCTGTGACAATATATCTCCATTGCAGTTATTTTCCCAGGGTTCTCCTGCTTTGGTTAGCTTTAATGTCAGTTCCCATACCTTTCTAGCACTTTTTTTTTTCAAGATAGCTAGCTATATCCAGGTCGTCCTTAATTTCCCAATAGTCAAACCAAACAACTCCCATCTGACTTAGTTTCCTTTTCCCCATATTTCTTTTTGAACATTTGTCCATTTTTGCGATTTCTATTGCATTGTTTGTCATGAATGCTACCAGTGGTGCAAACAGAGGTAAATCTAGCACACATATTTCCCTCTTCACCCTTTAAGTCCATAAAATGCAGTACAGTTACTCAACAAATTGTGAAAAGACCAAATGAAAATGCATGTCATGAAAATAGATTTCCTTTTCAAGTGAATTTTGCTTGAATGAAACATCCACATTTACAACATGATCTTTATACTTGTGTCCCAATTTTAGGTACTCGAAAACTAGAATATACAACTTTTAATTTTTTTTTTTAATTACAAGTAACCAGGAATCCCAATTTGCTTGAGGAACACAGGCTCTATTTTTTTGGAAGCAAAGGATCATATGTGTAAAAACATTGGTACAAATTAAAAGTATGCCTTTTCAAGCTGGAATCCCAGATTTTTTGTTTTCACATATGAGACACAGAAAAGTTTTGTGAAATGACATTGAAAGGACTGCTGATGAGATTCACAAAATAATAACTAATTTTAGCACATGCTGTGTCATTGTATCATAGAGGGAAAAAGGACATTCAATGAAATTTGAAGGAAACAAATTTAAAACCAATAAAATTATTTTCCCTTTAGTACAGTGACTAACTGGCATACTTAAATCATTACCACAAGACACAGTATCAGAAATAAACATTTCTGTGAATAAGGAGAACAGTTATATTAGGCTGTATAGGTAATTTATGTGGGTTATAAACTCTCATGATTCAGGACATAAACCACCTATTAAATAACAGGGGTTGGTAAAACCTGGTCCCTAAGGGCAGAGTAATCTTATATGGTGCTCCTCTTTCTTTGCTGTGACACATTTTGAAGTACTACTGAGTCTTGAAGAAAAGGTACCAAATTTCGTGGAATGGTGATATAATTAAGCATGGCAACTCTTTTGCTCAAACATACTGTTTCTGAGCATAAGCCTTCACAGAAAGTATCCAATATTTTTGATCTTGATTATGTTGAACGTAAAATAAACTTTAAAGCTTTTTCCTTAATGTTCTATTTTTTAAAAAAGAGAAAATACGGTTGGATACCCAGCCTTCTACTCCAATGGTCCTAGTTTTCTATCTGATATACTGACTCACCTCAGATAGCCCAGATAATTTCCACCATTAAACTATGTCTCTCTTTGTACTTCCTTTTCCTTACTTAATTTCACACCTTGAATATAAAGTAATGCTAAAGGCAACTGCTTGTGGCTTGTCCTGTCAGTTCCTAAATGGGAAAACATGTGATGTGGCAAAGTTCTTGTCCTACTTATCTTAACTCAAAACGTTTTACCCTTTTAATCCTACAGGGACATTTTGCAGAAACTTCACACCTCCATGTCACTTTCTGATTAGTTTCAAGGTTGTCTGAATTGCAATTAATCAACATCTGGACTTTTATTTCAGACAATGTCACTTCCTGAGAATGTTTCTGGATGACTCAAAGTTCTCTCTCAGTTGCTGCTGTTTAATTAGAGATTCCAATTAATTATTCTACGTGCCACTTCATATTTCTTGTGCTCCACAGAGGAAAGTCCACCTAACCCCAATAGTTCAGAGGAGGATTTTGTCAGGATTTGCTTCCAACTATGTAAAAACTAGCCTAGATTAAGTAAACTATTTATCACTATTATCTGTTTCTGTAATTTCTTATTGTGAAAGGATTTCATTAGAGAAAATGGCATAGAAGATTTGGATTGTCTTATTTTTACAAGCTCCCCAGAGAAGTGGTCATGGCAACAGCCTGACAGAATTCAAGAAGTATTTGGACAATGCACTCAGGCAAATGGTGTGACTCCTGGGAATGGTCTTGTGCAGGGCTGGGAGTTGGGTTCAATGATCCTTGTGGGTCCCTTCCAACTCAGCATATCCTGTGATTCTGTGATGTTTAGGTGAACCAAGTTCTCAGAAAAATCTAGCTGAAAGAGAAGATGTGCTGTTCAAAGTAGACCAAAATGTAGGATCAGGATTCTCCTGTGTGATTATATTTGCTGCTCTTTCAGTTCCTGATTCTGTAATTCATCATGCATTTGACTCAATTCAGAAAGCACTTGTTTATTCTTGTCTCATTTTGCAGGTTGGTAGTGTGAACACTGGATAGAAGGTACTGCATACTCAGTGGTGGAACAGAGCCTTTCATGTCTTTTCCTGTCTATTGGAAGAAAAGAAGTAAAGTAGATATTCAATCTTCTACCTCTTGATCTTAATGAAGAAAACAAAAAAATTGCAGTGCCCAGAAGATCATATGTAGTCTATTTGTTTACTTCAGACTGAATTCAGCTAAAACTATATCTTTCACAGGGAGTGATTGTGTATGTTGCTTACAAAGTGCTACAGTCATGTATGTTCCTTAGCCCTCATGGGCATGCTATTCCAGGGCCTTCTTTGTCCTACTGGTTCTTCCAGTGGCTCACAAACATCTTCCTTATTGCTGTTCAGGCTCTGTAGCTCTTATGCCAGCAATAAACATAAAAAACAATTGATACCTTTCCCCTTTGCTTTTGGCTTTCGTGCAGTTGAAGCCTATTCTGATGTCTTCTGCTTATCTTCTCATCCCTGTAAGACTTTCAATTTGTTTTCTTTAGCCTTACAGCATCAATTCTTTCAGCCTATCCTCAATAATGTTTTCTAGATTGTTGTTTCAATCTTCTTAAATGTTTTTTGATGAATCTGACTCTTTCTATTTGTATAGCACACAAAGAGGACAGAGTTTACTGGCTGAACTGAATGAACAGGGTTAGGTAAATATCCATATACTAGAAAATTATACCAACCTACACTTTGGTTGCAGGAAAGATTCTTGTTCTGCAAGGACTATTTGACTGGCATGGTCCCCTGCAACCCCTGACTATTTATTGTAAGGAAAAATTCCCAGCTAGCTTTTCCCTACCTTGTATTTTTCTGGTGGCTCCCCCACTTAGTTTAAACTTTTTAAGATCATCTCTTAAGTTTAGGACAATAATTCAGAATTATAATTCTGGTCTCTGCTACACTCACTGCTCCTGCTAGACTTATGTCATCTGTAAGTGAAACAGGCATTCTCTCTATTCCCTCGTCCTGGGTGTTAAATGAAAATGTTCCACAGAACCAGAATAAGGGGACAGACCCCCTTCTCCACCCTGCCAGATATATCCTTGCATTTTGACAATTTCCTAGCAACTAGGGTTCTCCTACAGCTGTTCAATTAGGCTTTATCTAGTAAGTCTCCCATGTTTTCCCAGCTTGGCTCTGGGGATGTCACAGGAGGTTATGTCAAAAACCTAAATGATGGCAACATATGACACTCACTGCTTCTCCGTTATTTGCAAGCATAGTTGCCCATTATATAACAAAATGAGATTTGTTTGATGTGTTACATTCTTGACAAATACATGTTGGCTATCACCTTTTCCCTTGTTATCTTACACAGCTTTAGAATGTATTTCATGCCTCTGTGTTGAGAGCAGGTGCTGGTTCCTGACAGCTCCAGCGGCCCCAGCGCAGGGCACGGCTGAGCCCCTCAGCCACGGGCGGGCAGGAGAGAGCCCCAGGGAAAGCCTGGCCAAGGGAGGGCAGGACACTGTGAAGTGTCCTGAAATTATTATGCTCAAAGCATTCTAGGACAGAGTTCTGTTTATTTGGAAATGTTAACTAATTTCCTTACTGGCACTAACTGATAGCTATCTTAAATGTCCTTCTGGAGACTTAGACTCTCATCCAATACTTTTAATATGAACCAGTTCAGAACAGTGGGATGCAGATGGACAGACAACTTTTTTTAATTTTCAATAAATTTGGTCTATCAAGGCTGACTATCTGAAAGATTTGATGCTTGCTTTCCACAGTTGATATAAAAACTCATATTGCGAAGATTGGAAATTTAAGTTCTTGCATGTTATTTAAGAGTCTGAGCTAAAGGGATACAATCTGACATCTCTATCTAGACTCTTTTGTCATCAATACCCTTCTTGTCATTGACTGCACAAATAGATGGCCAAAGTGTGATGAAGAAGCCAATATACTCTGTCAGTGCTACTGAGGGATTTCCATGAGCTTGGAGAATATTCATCACCTAAGCCTTTTTCTCTTCCACATTTTTCCTGCAAAGCAAAACAAACCAGCTGTAAATGAATGGCAGGATCAAGATGTTTGTATAAGTTAGGAGAGCCTTATCTCTTTCTTTCTTATAACTCTCTGATCCATGAAGAGTAAGAAAGAGTATCACTGCAGGTGGTAAGAATGTCCTGATACCTCTGAACTGTGCAAAGTAAACATCTTTTCCTAGAGGAATTATCATGTATTCCAGGTGTATGCAGCATAAGTTGTTATCTGTGGCATTGCTGGAGATTGCAAGACAGTATCTCCTGATTGAAACTGTGCAGCCAGTAACTGTTCCATTTGGGCTAACAAGCTCAAGTACTCTGCTTTGTGTAAGTCTTCAAAAAAATTTCTTGCAAATCAGACCTTTGTGTATCAAGGGCCTGAATCTCCAGAACTCCTTGGACAGGCACTGAAGTGGAGGATGAATCTAATTTTAGCTTTGGGTCAAGCTCTGCATAGGAAGTTTAGAACTAAGCAATTACACTTCTGGGGAAGAAGGAAGACTTAATATTATCAATAAGTAGTTTTTGTGACAAAAAGAATACTTGACTGTTTTTCATGAAAGACCACCCCCAAGACTGAATTTGGGCTGTTTGATTTTGCCCCAAATGATAACTGTGTGTAGAGATATGCATAAGTCAGCACAGAATCTACATAAATATATAAAATATGATCATACAGTAAAAACATTAGTCAGATAGAAAGAACAGATGAGCGGAGCAAGCATAGTGTGAAACTATTTCAGCGAGGCAAATTTAAAGCAAACACTGAAACAAATGAGGTGGCAGACAACAGTATGAATGTTAATGAACCAAAAACAATACAGCAGAAAACTATTAAATGCAGTTTTGGTGCATGAAAAATATATTGCTTTAAAAGGTGCTTTCCACTATTGGTGAAATGTAAAGATATATAGTTTAATGGAATATTTATAAAAAGTTCAGTTAAAATATCACTTTGGTGATCAGTGCAACAGGACAACATCTGGGATAACTATGGAAATCTGTAAATTTTCAGCTATAATTTCAGGAATTGTTCAGATAAAGTTAAGAAACCAGTATATTGGAAACATCAAGAGTTGATTGTGAATTTTACCTGTGTTTTGCATTGCTATTATTTCAGGGCTTTGATAATAACATCTATCAAGTTCTTTCTTAAACTGGGAGTGAAAAGCACTTTTAATTTCATAAGAGATGGCAGTCACAATGTGTCTTCAGCTGGAGTAGTTTGTTTGCAGGAGTGACAGATTGTTGAGCAGAATTTTGGAGTTCACAGAGCTCCCAGTACTTCCTCTATGACTCCTGTATGACATTCCATACTGATGAAGACTAGTGTTTTGCCTTGATTGATGACCCAGAAGATCTATTTCTGCAGCTATTTTGTCTCAAGTCAGTTATTCTTTTAGCTGGTATCTATTTCTAGTTGCCCACAGTTATCTTGCTTACCTCCTTCAGCAGCTTTAGGCTGTCACAACTTTGTGTATCCAATCCCAGCTTACAGCATCCTTTCCCCTTCCAGTTGCAAAGTTGCAGAAATCTGCTCTTGATCATCTCCTTTGGAGAGGGATAGATCTCACAACCTTGGCTCTTCTGGACCTCCTCCCTTCCTGCCTGGGTTTGGCTCAGAGGTGATATATCTGAAAATAAGCCACTTTGCAGGGTAAAAAAACCTGAGCAGCCTGTATTCAGCTGAGCAAAGTATAAAAAAGTGGACATACTTATTTCTGGTGACCCAGTACATTTGTGAAGCATTTACAGCAGTCTAATTCTATGTCATCACGTTCACACTTTACTAAACAGGAAATTTGCTTTGAAAACAGCACAGTTGTAACATAAAAGTGATATATGCAACTCTTTTGGGTATATTCCAATTTTTATGTTCGTGAAACTTGAAAGAAGTTGAAATGCATGCACTTCTAGCTTTCAGTTATCCCTGTTAAATGTGTTAACCAGAAGCCAAATAAAATGGGCTGGAACTTGGAGTGTGAAAACCAACTCAGGCATGCAGACTACAAATTATGGATCTGCAATATACGGACCAGGTTTGCAGAACTTCCACATTACATAATTGCTTTATCTCAGCAGATTTTAGTGGAATAGGTACTGTTCTCTTAAATTAAACTATTGACATATGGAGAAAAGATACTGTCCAAAATTATATAAATAAGATCCATAAAATCACGAAGAAAATGCAAACCCTTTTATTATTGCTTCTTGTAACCTATCTAGCAGTATTGCTTAGGAAAACAGAAGCTACCATACACGTGAGATGCTATGAGAAAGACTTTGGCATATTCAAGGGTTGCTGTACCCCCCCCGTGATACTTCTTTACAGTTGTGCAGTGCCTATCTATGCAAAGCAGATTGTTATGGTGCTAAGCACTATTTCTAAGGTGGCCATGGTCAACCCCAGCCTTGAGGGGGGTTTTCCAGAGCAGGTGGTGCTTTGCATCATGTTTGCAGTCACTGTGGACATTTTTTAACAAGAGAGCAAGACACCAAGCAGTAGGGAGTCAGGATTCACCCTTGGAGCTCAGTCATGTGATGCAGTATGGCTCTTCTGTCACAACAGCTGTGCATCTCAGTCCTACAGCAGCAGATTTTCTTGCAGTTTTCTCAAGACAAGCTGTCTCTGATGGCTGCTTCTTGTCTTGTTTTGGTGAAAATCCATCTGTCACCCACTTAGAGGATAAAGCCATAGAGGAAAGAGTGCAGAAACACAGGAAAACATGAGATAATTAAAACTGTTTATATAATGCACTGTGCAGACAACAATGAGTAATTTGAAAATACTAATAATTGTCATTTATGTCAATTTTTCATGCAGTCAAACTGGTAGCTGCTTAAAAAAGTTTAAGGTTTAAAAATAGGAGTAGGAAGAGGCATTTGGAAACCTTTCTCTTAGCAGGTGTCATGATCTACATTTTGAAAAATTATTTAAGAATAGTTGGACTCCACAGAAACTATAAGAAACCAATTTCTAGGCTTTTTTTCAGCCACTGCCTCCAGGGAAAACCATTTTTCACTATGCACACTAATATACATGGTTTTAAGTGTGCTTCTTGGCTTAAAGCTTCTAAGAATTTTGTTGCATTTCTTTTACTTGGATTAGAAAATCCTGGTGTAATTCATCCAAAACTCACAGTGAATTTTACAGAATTAAAAAATAAACTGAAGTTGTCCCCAAGAATTTTGCCTTTCTGAAAGCTTACTCAGGGTTGTTCTTAATCGGTAAAAATAGTATACTGAGTGTGCCCCCTTATAATTCTGCTGTTTCTAAAGACTTTACTGTCAGCACTCTTATTTACTCAAACTAGAGCACAACAATAATCAGACTGTACCTCCTGACAAGGTAAAATAGAGCCAAAATGGCTAGGAACTTTTCCACTTTCAGAGGAAAAATAGTTCGCTGGTTTTGAGCATAAGGCACTTTAAAGTTGAATAATCCTAAGAAATCAAAGTACTTTCTCTCACTTTCTCTTTCTTTCATGCAGTTTAAAATCTGTCCTTAATTGGTAGTTGTTGATTGCATTCTTTTGGGGTTTTTCTTTGGTTTTTTATTTGTTGAAAATTAAAGTTGTATAGCTTGAAATCACCTACATTAATCATAGCGTCCAGAAAATGTAGTTGTTTGAATAAATAAGAGTTGTTTTATAATACCACTAGGAATCTACATTACATTATTTGCATGTTATTCTCTGAATCTAATTTGCTGTAGGTTTTAAATATGGATTCAGTTCTTTGGTTTTTCAGACAATTTATTAGACAATATCTAACATACAATAAGAATTCTCAAGACTCTGTTACAATGGTAAAACAGACTAAATCCTAAAACTTGTATCAAAGCCAGAATAAAATAATTTTGCCAAGAGAAGGCTGCAGAAATTGTATTACTGTCAGCTGCATTTTATGGCCAGGCTGTAGGATGAGAGAGGAATAAATTGGTGGCTGATGGATCTCAGTCTGTTCTGGAGCACAGAGAATATTGAGGGCTACAGCTGTACTGACCTGTTATATGTGGGACATTTCTGTGGTTTAGGTAGGACTGTAGATGTGGGAGAGGGAGGGACCAGTCAGTTTCATCCACCTTGCTGCCTTTTTATTCCACTGCTTCAGAGCAGATGATGTGTTCTCATCCTCCTCTGTGGGTGCATAAACATTGCACTTCTACATGATTTAGTGAATACTGTACAAAAGAAAATATCTAATTTAATGAAAACAAACAGAAGCATTACTGGAATTTAACAGGCAGAATGAGGATCTAATTAGCTAACAGCAACAACTGGCTTTAGCATAACTGTTCTTGTCTCAGTGGCATTTCTTGCCACAGTGCCAGAAGTGACAAAAAGCTGTGGCACAACACGAAGCGACCCCCACGCTACCAGAGCTGTGATCAGTTCTCTCATATTTGCACAGGAACACTTCCTGCCAGCAAGCTGGATAACTACACTGTGTCAGACCCAGCAGTTTGTTCCATGCATCTGTCAAGTGCTATGTGCTCCTGGTGGTTTTATGCTCACTCAAGTTACCAAGCAAGGACCATTTAGTCCGGCACAGAGGAACCTGTGCACTTTGCAATATGAGCGCTAAGACAACAAACAAAGGTTTTCTACCTGAGAGTGTAAAGGCCCTTCTGATGAATCACAGGCCAGAATAGGGCTAAAGTGACAGCTGTAGCACAGGCTTTTTTATTTGATAACTGATAACATCTGTAATAAAAGTTAATAGAAATGCCTATGGAAATAAAGTATTGTTCCATAGCAGAGAGTATATTCTTCCTAAATAGACTAGCAAAAGGCTGCCACATTTTTAAATCCACATAAGCCCAGATTTGAGGCTCTGTGCTAGATATGAGATGCAGATACAGTCACAGTATCTCTGTGGACTGCATTTAATCCACAAAAAAAACCCCAAAACGATGAAAAATGCTTTTTCTGCATGTGTGGGGGATGTTGTAAATGTCAGAATACTCTGTCAGGCAGAGATTTTGTGCATATTATTTGTGCTAATGAGCATCTCTTTTGCTGTAATTCCAGATTTACATTTCAAGAAGCCCATCTCAGGTGAATTACACCTACAAATGTACGGGCAAAGCAGCTCTCAAAAGCTGCCTATGTTGTACCCTTTTACATACACTATGTATGTTTTCAACTCTCCAGGTCACCCTAGGAACATCACCTGGTTATTTTCCATTAAGAACATGTGTATTGTAGCAATGGGATATGCACATTAATTTGTAAATGAAATACAGTTACCTACATAACTTCTTTCCATTCTATAGCATAATAAAAAGAGCTTCATAACACCAGGAATATCAAAATATACATATGTTTTTCAAGGAAAATGAAGAAACTTTCAGGCACATGTAAAGGCTGCCCTAGCAATGACTTGAGACACATTTCAGCCACTCTCACCCATATCAGACACGATCGGTAGTCATTGCTGTCACAGCCAAGCAATCGGCAAGGGTGAAAGCAGACAACAAAGGAGTCAGAATGAAACATCTGCAGCAAACTGTCAAAAAATTACACTAAAGATAGACTAAGAGCTACCATAGATGTGTGACATGCTGAAATGAGTTAAAAATCACTGCACTGACCTAAAATGAATATGTAATCTTATTTTACTGTTCTAATTGGCTTTGTGAAGAAATGCCCAAAATTTTAGCATAACCTGTTAACAAAAATCATTGATTTCAAAATGTAAGAAACAAGATCATTAGTTTTCTGGACGCTGTGGGGGAAATGTACAACAGAGTTACAGACCTTTATGTAAATGTTCCTGAAAACCTGTTCTATCCTATATTTGGGTGTGTGGGGTTTAATTATGAGTAGGATCAAAGACATCTTGAAAAGAGCTAATCCTGTTTTATGTGTATGCAACTCCATCTACATTAATTATATCTCAAGATCACAGAACTTGCTTACAAGCAATAATGATAGTGATGCAAATTATATTGTGGCATTGGTAGACCATTTCACTGCCAACAGAGGCAGAATGGATTACCCTTCTCTGTGACATTTAATTAGGGTATATAGCCTTCCAGAGAAGCTCTTCTGTGGCAAAAAATATAGAACTTTCTAAATTAAAAAAACCCCACTTGTTGTTAAAACATTGCTGTCATATTCATAATGGGACTCTAATGCAAATATATTTGGGGTTAAATACTCTGCTATTGAACATCAGCAATTCTGTCATCACCATTCTCTCAGATTCAGTGAAGGACATGTACTAGTGAATTTGATCATCACATGAGAGCCATTTAAAATGTTGACAGAATTCCAAAGGATTTCACTTTTTTTTTTTTTTTTTTTTTTTTTTTTAAGTAACAGGACCGGTTGTTTCTCTTCTAAGTGGCATTCCATTCTGCTTGGAGTTTTCTTTTATTCTGGATTAGTCAAAACCAGCATTTTCAAAATTTTCTGCAAAAATATTTTTCCAATGTTTGAGTCTTTTGGCCACTTTAAAAAAAAATTATTTCCACTATGTTTTGTGACTTCTGTCCCATTTTTCTAATTTCATTTTCTCTAAAGTTACATGAAGTTTTTGAAAGTTGTTTCATATTGCTGCAATATTTCCTGTTCACAAAATTGAAAATGCTTTTTATCAGCTTCTCTGGTGTTTTTATTTCAGTCCTGATAAGAAGCATGCATTCACCTTGGCTATAAAGAACAATACATTTTCTTAAGGGAAGTTAATTTTAGTAAAAAAAGAGAAGCTTGCTGAGTGGAACTCTTGCTTTGCATTTTGCAAGCTTAGTCCTCTCATGTGTGCTTTTTCCAAATGTGGACAAAGAAGATTTTGTGGAAAGGAAAAGTGCGCAAACACTTGGACCGAACAAACTTTGAATGTGAGGGAAGATAAAAATCTCAGTAGGTAGGAGAGCTGTACAGTCAAAGGATAACTACAAGCAAAAGAAGAAAATGGTCATCTTTTCCCATGCCTTCTTCTTATCCCTGAGGTAGAGGGATCTACCTGCCTTTGTCACACAGTTGGATTGATAATGCAAAGGACAGATATTCGTCTCTGTCATTATGTCTTTATAGGTCTCTTCCTGCTGTGCTTAAGCGGCACAAACTCCCACAGAGTTTTCTTTTGCAAGAATGAAATAATCAGTCCCTGACAGTCTAGAATCAAGAGACAGGTAGGGTAGCATTTACCTCACACCTCCTGGAACACATATGGATCTTCTTCCAGGCAGAGAAGTAAAGGTGGATTTCTCGAATCTTAAATCTGTAGCAAGTAGTATATAAAGGTAGTCAAAGGGCTAGTAGATCATGCCTGATGCAAATTTCATGATAATAACTCAATTTAAAAGGGTGTCTACTGTCTTGGAAGAAGTTTGACAAAACAAAGCAAATCACAGGAAATGGGTGTAGAACTGCAAGGCTGGTGATTGTTTAGAGGGGGGAGAGAAACCTCCAACCATATGTAAGTGTCAGACTTCTGAATACAGTGCAGTCTGCCAAGAAAGAAAAGAAAATAATGACATTGGTTACAGAGCAAGAGAAATTAGAAACTTGTAATGAAAATATATTAATACCAGTTAACAGTGGTAAGCGCTATTATAAAAGAATATGATAAGCCAGAACAGCCATGGCTCAAATCAATTATTTTTTATCCATACACAGCTTGTTTGAATGTAGAAGGGTTGCATATCCTAATATCCAGGTTGAACTTAATTTAGCATAATTCAGAATTGATGATGAGTAGGAGGTGGAAGAAAGAAAAGAAGAGAAAGCCCATCTGCAGTTATATAATGACACATCAGCATGATCTCTCTCACATCTGTCTGATGGTATACCAAAGAAATGAATTTGCATGTGCTCAGGTGAACTTTGGAAGAGGACCCATTAACATCAAGGTACTCTGAATTTCTTCTCGTTTATCTTACAGAAATAAGCTGACAAAGCTGACTTCAAATGAAGAGTTATTTTATCATTTATATTGGAAAAAAAATTCACTGCTAGTGCAACAATACTTAATGCTAGTGAAACAACCCTTTCTAGTTGCTGCACCTTGGAAGTTAGGAGCTAAGACAACTGCTTTCTAAAATGGAAGGAACTAACACAACTGTTTTCTACAATTTGTCTATAATGTGTAGGAGACTGTGATCTTAAAATATATTTGTGAAGATCAGATGAAGATATGTTAGCCTTTTATTTGGATCGGATTATTGTTCCTTAAAATGTTTGTTTCCTTCCTCCTCTGTTTCTTATTATCAAAACATCTAGAAGTTTTTACTTTCAAATAAGTGTGTACAGTGTAACCATATTAATATTTTCAAACGTGATAAAACATGGAAAACTTCTAACTCAAGAGGAAAAGTTTGGCAGTAAATATATACAGGTTTTAATAATGGAACTCTGAAATCTGATAAGCAGATAGCAAGAGTCAAACACAGACATTATCAGAAGGCAGAAGAATCTGGAAAACTGCAAAATAAAATATTACCTTTTAAAAGATCTGCCTAGGACTGGCACTATTGTATTGAAAATGCTGCATGTTGTTTCTAAGATTTAGACTTTTTATATTACTTTGTCAAAACCTTGATTACCTAAGACTTGGATTACCTGCAACCCTGGATCCTTGCTTTCTTCTTGTGAGTTTCAAATAGGCTTGTTAACTGGACCTCATTTTACAGGTGAAATTCATAAATTCATTTGAGTCTCATTTGTAAAGGACTAAATAGTTTGTGTTTTGTTTGGGCTTTATTAAGACTAACAAGAAAAGGAGGCCTCTTCTGTTCAGATCTAGACTTTGCCCTAGAGATAGATACAGGAAGGCACAGGTTTCTGGAACACATTTGTTTTACTTGTCTACAAAACCTGTCAATAACCTTCAGAGGATCTGCTCCCAGGCCTTCCCTCACAACAATTTGGGAAGCATATGCATTAGAAGAAAAGGACTTCATAGCACTGTTTTTTCCTTTATGGATGTTAATATGACTGAAGAAATTTTTGTGAGGTAGTTATGTTTTAAGGTGCATTAGGTGCTCTGTTGCCTCTTTTTACACACCTACTGTTCATTTTAATATTTTCTAAGAGCATTTGTAATACGTGATAGGTGTTAATGTCACTTTTAAAATTGAATTAACTAGGATGATCTGAAATTGTCTTTAAAGGTCAAATTATAATAATCTTACCCAGAGTAGTACTTTTACTCAGGGGTAGGTCTAGGTAAATCAATAGCACTATAGAAGAAATAAGGTTAGATACATAAAAGGACTTTGGAACCACATATCCTCCAAAATGTGCTTATCAGTACAGTCTAAATTCATAGGTTTAAATTCTCTGAATCCTTGTTTGTTCTCTGACACACTTGGAGACATGAAAAAATTAACTTTTAAACTATCTACCTAAAATTTTCCATCAGTATGATTTCACAGTAACACAGAGATTTGCTTCTGAGTGGTCAGAAGACTTGATATATGGAACATACATGTGTCTACTTTCCTTAATTTCACCAGCTACTACTGTTCTGCTATAATCTACATGTTCTTTGCATCATGAAATTGTATCCCAAAAATATCTGGAGCAGAGCAAAGCGCTCCAGTCATCAGGCCCATGAAAGCTCTGAGGTATAGCTTGCTCAGTCTTTCTGTTAGCTGTTGTGTTTGACATAATCCTTAACATTTGCTCAAAGCAAGAACTGAAAACTTTAATACTGCTCTACAGAGGCCATAACTGTAATCTATGGCGCTATATTTCACTGACCTAATGTTTGTATAACTTTTTTAGGTAAAGCACAAAGCTACCAATAGAAGGATTGAGAAAGACCCATACCAACATATGTGAGAGTTCCAGCTACTCAGCTGAAAGATGTATACACATGAAGCAGAGTCAGCAGGAAGTTTGGGAACTCGTTGCTTCTTTACTCCAAGCAGTTACTGTGAAATATTTTAAGCACTGGGTGTTGTGAAGTTGCTGCAGGAATGGAGTGATCCTCCATACGAACCACATTGTGACTGAAAATCAAAATATGGAGGTGAGGAGCTCCAAATAATCTTTTTGTTTCTTTTAGTACAAAAATAGCATTGTGAAAATGAGATGGAAGGCTTTCTAATAAGAAAAACCCTCTCAGTCTAGTTTTTAATCACTCATTTGGGCACACATCACTGCCCAGTTATGCTTGAACCTATCAGGATACCACTGTTCAGTGTTTTGTGGCTTCCATTCTTAGCTGTTTGTTTCAGTAGATTTTTTAAGTCTCAACAGGGACAAAGGCAAGTACTTGCTTGTGAAGACACAATGTATTAAGGTAGTAATTTTTCGTTTTTAATGACTGTCATGACTACCCTTCAGCTGCCGAGTGCATCATTTAGCTCCTTGTTCCCGATGCCATTCATTGAACTGTCAGCATTTGTCATTTGCTGTGCACACAGTGCTATTGCAGATGTTCATGTTCCTGTTAATGCCCACCTCTGATACTCGGGAAGGGTAGCTTGTTGCCTGCCTTTACATGCCTTTGCATGATCAGAGGGGGTAAACCCTCAGGGCACCTACTGTATATGAGGTTCCTGCTTCAGCACTCATTTTTCACTGCATAGATATAAATGAATCAAAACTCTGCTACAAATATTTCAGAAACAGGAGAGACTAGATTAAGACCACTTCTTAAGCTTCCTTTTGCAAATATGTAGAGCAAATCCATTTTCTCTCAAAAAACTGGAGCTTTAAGACATCTCCCTCTGAACTCAGTTGGCTCTTATTTTTCTATTCTAAGTCCTATACCGAGGTGACAGAGTGCTTGCAGGTCTGCTTAGGTATGATGTTAATCTAGTTGCATGTGGGATCCAGAAGTGTATATAGCCACTAGGTAGGCTTGCTTTCCAGGCACAGTTTTCTTATTCTTTCCATGAAAATGTACTAGTCTGATCTATGCACTTGTTGTGACAGTAGTATTTTGCCCTCATGAGGAAATTTGGGACATAAGCCAGCTCCTTTTCTCAAAAGGAGCGAGATACAGCCAGGCCCATGTATGTTTATAGCACTGCTATGTGGAAGGAGTCTCTATTGTTTGCTTATTATAAGTTTGGAGCCCCTTTTTGCAATAGAACTGGGGAGAGGATCTACAGTCCTTTCTTCGGTCTGCTGCTCAAAGTAAAGGCAACAACTGAGGGAGAGAAGGTGAAAGTAACAGTTTCTTATTCATGAAAAACCCCAAACCCACCAAAATATAACAAAGGAAAAGCAATATGAAGAACACGTGGTGCAATATACAATGCTTCTGAGTCTGCCATCATCTCACTGTGAGTCCTCAGACAAGTCACGTACTTCTTCTCCCAAAATACAAAAGCTGGGAATAGCAATGATGTCTGTAAAGCTCCTTGAGACCTGTGGGTGAAAAATGCTAACAGTATGCTGATTTTTTTATTTCTTATTTTTTTTTTTCTGTTGTAAAAGATGGAAAAGAACAGCATGCCAAGGAAATTTTGGCAAACTGCTTGTTTCCTGCTGTGTTCCCTATCTCTGCTTGTCCCTGCTATATAATTAGTTTTTAAGTCTTAAGTCTCTGGATATACTTTGCTGCTCACTGTTGTGTATCGTATTCATTGTATATCAAGCCCAGTGGAGCCCTCATCCCTACTAGGTGTTCTAGTGAGCCAAATGAGACAGAGAGGAGCAAGCCACATTCTAGAGAAAAGGTTATAGGAAGGAAAAAAAGGTTAATATGTAGCAACTTCTGGTTTTTATTTAATCTAAAATTTCTAGGGCAATTCATCTAGTCACTTTCTTCTGCCAGTAACATTATAAACTCTCTGCTGTCACCAGATTGGCCTGTAAAGCACGCTCTGTCATTTACTGGAAAGGTTTTATGGAGAAAGAAAACAGGAATGTTTAGTTAGGTAGTAGTTCAGGGCAGTCTAAATAGGCAAGGAGAATTACTACTGCTACCTACTGTCCAATATAAACAGTTTTGTTTGCATCTGCTCTTTCTCCTTGACATACTGTTTATTTCCCTGCATTCTTTATGGATGGTTTAAATGGAGAGAAACAACTAATCAGCAAATGAATGAGAGCAGAGGGAAACTTTTACAGTTTGTAGATTCCTATCTACATGATAGGAATTCCTATCATACGTGTGATGATTTTCAAGAACTTCACTGCAGAATATTGCTTGCTACAAAGCAGGAAAAGAGTTTTAAAGAAAATTTCTGAGTAGATTAGTATTTTTAATCAATTTTTATCTAAGTCACAGAGATTTGTTTTGGTTGATTTGTTTGTTGGTTTTTAAAAAAATATATTGCTCAGAAAGCTACGGTAAAAAATCATGAAATATGAGTTTCTTGACATAGAATTGAGAAGATTTGAAAAGAACTCCTAAGATCAGTGAGTTCAACTTAATCAAGCACTGTCATGTTTCTCACTAAACCATGTTCCTGACTGGCATATTCACACATTTCCTGAACTCTTCCAAGGCTAGTGATCCTACCACTTCTCTGGCAGTCTGTTTCAAGGTTTGACCATCCTTCCAGTGCAGAATTTTTTCCTAGTTTCCAATCTGAACCTCCCCTGGCACTACTTGAGGCCAGTTCCTCTTGCTCTATCACTTCTTACCAGGCAGAAGAGACTGACCCTCACCTCACTACAATCTCCTTTCAGGTTATGGTAGAGAATGATAAGGTCTCCCCTGAGCCTCTTTCTCTCCAGCCTAAACAACCTGAGCTCTCTCAGCTGCTCCTCATCAGGCTTGTGCTCCAGACCCTTCACCAGCTCTGTTGCCCTTCTCTGGACACACTTCAGCCCCTCCATGTCCTTGTAGTGAGGGGCCCAGAACTGAACACAGGATTCGAGGTGCAACCTCAGCAGTGCTGAGTACAGGGGACAATCAGTGCCCTGCTCCTGCTGGCCACACTGTTGCTGATACAGGCCAGAATGCCATTGGCCTTTCTGGCCACTTGGGCACACACATTGGCTCATGTTCAAATGGTTGTTGATCACTACCCTGCAGTTCTTTATTGAGAGGCAACAAATTACTCCTTTCATTAAAAACAATGCTGCAGATAAAGAAGGAATTGCGACAACCCTCACTACTGTGAAAGAGTGACCAGTGTCAATAAAATGAGCGGGATTCTCTCCTTTCCCTCCGCTTCCTTTTGTCCCCAGAAGGGTTTCTTATAATTTCAGCAATGGCTGACAGGAGTCATTTGAGTGCTGACACATATTGTGGCACCTGTAAGCATTTTTGACATAATTGACATAGTTCTGCAGGGTTTTGACAAGTTTGTCAACCTAATGAATAGGCAACTGAGCTTTAAAACCTACACTAAAGGTCATGTAAGTTGTTCAATGGAGGATGAAAAATTATACTAACTAAATAATAGTTTCTGACTTACTCTGCCTGAAAACAGCATGGATGGGGACAACATCCCCCCTCCTACATGGTTTATGATACTCAGTGAGAAAGGGATAATCATTTTTTACTGTGCTTTTTTTGTTTTTTTGTTTTTTAATAAGCAAAATTTGAGAAGTATTCATGTATAGTAATATATTTAACAGGGAATGGCCCTGCTTTGTTTGGTGCAACTGGTAATGTCTTTTTATAAAAGCATAGTAGATCTTCTTTATGAAAGTAAATAACTCCTCATAGCAACAAAGCACCTGTAGTTTGCTATAGCCACATATGTAACCTTGTGGTATTAAAAGAGTAAAAAATATTTGGTTTAAAAAATCATACATTTAATCAACACAATTTTACTTTGCAGACAATGTGCAGAGTAAGCCAAATTGCTTCTACTAGCAGCTAGGATACGGCAAGTAGACAAGGTATCCACAAATCAGCTTTTGCAGCCATGTAAACAACCAAATTTAATCTCAGACTTGCAGCAGGCTGAAAACCTACCCATAGAGGTCCACTGCCCAGCTGACAGGCAGTACACTCAGATTCTGCAACTCACTCACAGTTCACATCATGCTGGATCAGTAAGACCTATCAGAATACTCAGGTTTGGGTTTTTCTTCCTGAAGTCCTGTATTTTCCTTGCTCATAAGTAGATCTTAAAATATTTGAAAAAATGTTATTTTGTCTTATATAGGAACATTACGGCTACAGGTGTGCCTTCCCAAGGTCAAAAACACTGGCCAGGGACAACATCTTTTTATTTTTTGGGAAGAACTAACGTTTCTTGGGTTGCAGTTCCATACTGTTGTTAAGTGGCCCACAGCACAGAGGACTGCATTTAACTCATATTTCTCCTTCTTGACAAGACAATGAGTCTATGAACTGACCTCACTGAGACTGGGATATTGACTGTGGTGGGGTTTTGTACCTAAATGGCAAAATAAGCATCCAATCAATAATATGTTTTCAGAGCAAACCACAGAGTGTTACAGTAATTTTAGCAGAGTCATCAGATCAGTAACAATAATGAATTTTTATAAGATTATAATTGCTTAATTGCATTTAATGACCATTTGACAAACACGTATTATTGTGGACTATAGCAAAGAAAAAAACAGAAAACAAAAAACAAACAAACAAAAAAAACCCCACAAAAAACAAAAAAACAAAAAACCCATAAAAACAAAAAAAAAAAACCCAGAAAAAAACAAAACAAACAAAAAAAAATGGTAATGGAGAGGAAAGAGGGAGTAAGAAAAAGGGACCTAAACCCAATATTTTTTTACTAGATTCCTTGGTTTACTTAACTGCTTTTCCAGCTGCATAAAATTGATGTATTTTCCTTTCAGGGAAAGGTAATATTTGTAATACAGAAGGCAATTTTCAAGCTGTCTGTGAGGAACTCTGGTCTCCTATTAGGCTATCTAAGCAAAACATCTTGCTTTGTATACACTGCGCCATACAGCACTTGTCTCTGTCTCCATGGTCATCTGGGGGTCATCGTACTGGTGGTTTACTTGAGCACATTCCTGCAGCCTGGACTCTGCTCTAAACTAAGACAGATGTTAATGAGCTGTTACTGACTCTTCACCAGCAAGAGAGAGCAAGAGGGTTCTGTCCTCTTTTCCTGAGCAGAAACGGCAAATAAGAGGTTTTGGGAGATACATTTGCTGAAAGAGAAGGAAAGCGTGGAGATATATGTAATATATTTCTAGGTAAAATGGGAATATTGACAGAAGGGAATCAGCTAGCCTTGATGATATTTGCAATTAGACAAGTACATAAATTGAACCATTGTGAGTTTTTCTGTCCATTTGGAAATTTAAACATGTATCTACATTCCCCAGAAAGATTGCACTCTTGTAATGCATCAAACCATTGATCCATGCAAGGCTGAACTCACTACTATCTAAAAAACAGATAGATCATAACTTTGGGAGCCTTTAGCTTGCTTTGCTATTTGCAAAAGTAAGAAAAAAAAACCCAAACAAACACAAACCCACAACTTTTATATTTTTTTTTTTTGTTGAAGTAGGTAAGTACCAAGTTTTAAAATATAATTTCTCTCAGGTATTATGAAAATTTTATTTTGCTTGTTCAGTTTGGGGTGGGAATATTATGCATGTGTTTCTATATCCAATATTGAGTTTACTGCTGTTTGAGGGCTTTGGAATCTCAGAGGCACAAACCAGACTTTCTGAAATGCAGTAACTCTAGCAATATTCATGCACTTTAATAGCTGTAAACCAGAATCTACTCTTGCTGTTCTCTTTCCCTTTCACTTTTATGTTTTTAATCGCATTTTCCACTCATGCCACTCCAGGCAACATGACTCATGTTTCATCTGTTAGATGTGAACAAAATATTTGCTTTTTTATTGTTATGCAGATCACTGATATCATTCTGCCATATCTCCACTGATAATTCAGAAGACATTAGGGGTCTGAATATAAGGATAAACCAACATTTACTTTACATGAGCTCCCCACGAAGACGATCAATAGGGCCGCGAATGAGAAATTGTTTGTTCGTCTGCAGCAGTTTTAGAAGTAAATATAGTGATTCTTTTGAAAGGTTATAAACATTGTATATGTAACCTCCTAGCAGAAAAACCTTTAAATAATTGACAACTGCAATGATATTTTTTTCTTTCCAACTTTTGTAAATGTTCAGATGGTGTGGAATATTAGGATATCAGTGAGGAATAGTACCCAAATGTCACTGAACTTCAACTCACTTTAAAATTGAGTGCTAGGATAAAAATATGAAAACTGTGAATACTGTTTTTGTTTTGTTGTGTTGTGTTTTGTTTTTTGGTTTTTTTTTTGTTTTGTTTTGTTTTGTTTTGTTTTGTTTGTTTGTTTTTTCTTTTGTAATACTACAATGAAGACATCTAGGAAGTCTTTCATTGGAACTAAAATATTGTGTATTCAACCTTGTGCTTGTAAAGTGTATTGGAAGCATGAATGATTAGGATAAAAACAGATTAAATAGTTGCATGTAGAGACAACACCTTTCACCTTACAGGCTGAATAAGGGAGGGGCTTGCTCGGAAAAAAACCCCATATTATCATATAATTAAAAATATTTTCAGGGAAGAACATAATGAAGGTTGAAAAGGTGAGCCTACTTTTGCCATTTTCTAGCTTCTAAGTATTTAACTTCACAATCCTAATACAATTTTCTTTGTATGGAACAAAAGAGTTCTCATGGCAACTACTTTTTCTAATGTCTGTTTCAAAACTAAACAAAATTGTTAATATTCTCCTCACAGGCATCATTTTAGCTGAGCTTTTCCTGTCTTTGCAATGCAAAAATTCAGTTTGAGAGACTCAAAGTTTTCTAAATATTCCAAGCTCAACTGTAGTAACCAAAAGTATAGAAGAAATATGGCCTGAATTGACCTATTAGAGGTTCTGGTGTATCTCCCATCCTCTAAAACTTAACTTATTTTTGTCAGCAAAAATGAATTGGAAATTCATCTTTAGTCCATAGCCAGTAATTTTCAAATCTTACATAATAGGTATACTGTGTGAATGAATGTGGAAGACCCACATGGAACAGAGATACTGTTTTGTTCTCTGACTTGCTTAAAAGAAAACAAATCAACAGATTAAAAAAACCTTAAATTTCTCCATGGAAAAATACTGGATTTCTACTAAAATTTCTACAACAATGTCCATACTGAATATTACCTCTGAATTTCAAAAGAATGTCTGGTATCAGATATTGAAAATAAAGTGTATGAAGCCTCAGAGTAGAGAGCTGCATGATCATTTTGCCACAAGATAAAGTTTCGTTTTAATTGGCAATATTTAATAGCTGTCTCAAGTCCAGAAACATGAAGGAGCTGCATCCCATATTATTTCCATGCTAACACAGCTGTCAGTGATCTTGACAACCCCATTATTTTAGGTAGTGTTGGTCTGGGAGAACTCATACATTAGGTAAAATGAATGGAATATGAGCAGTAGGGAACATAATGGTGATGCTTGAGGGGCTTTTCATGACGCCAGCCTGGAGCTACTATGTGTTTTCATACCAAGCTGATTCTTGCAGAACTTTCACGCCCATTTACTTGGGCTGTGCTTTGTGCAATGAGCTTACTCCAACTGCAGAGTGGGGGAAACATGACATGAAGAGAGTGGCATGGCCAGTCCAGGACTCTGGTGGGCTTTATGGGCCCAGCTTTTGTTCTAGCCACAGCTGGCAGTAAGCAGAGCTGGCGGTTTTCTGGGAGTCCCGCTTTAGAATAGAGCATGTTGGTGCTGAAGCATCCAGGCTAGGTCCAAATGCCCTTTGCTCACATGGCTTTCTGCATCAGCTACTACTTCTGGGTGTTATTAATGCCCAGAGATGGCCAGTGTAATTGTCTAGGAACCTGGAGCACATCTGAATCCAGATCTATATCCATAGATAACTGACACTTATCTCCAGTTATCCAGTTTGTTCCTGAATGTCCATGAACTCTTGCTATCAGTGAACAGAAATGTGACTGGAAAGCAGTTAGGTCCCCCGACACAACAAATTATGTCAGAAAGCACCACCCTAGTCTGCAAAAAGAGTGTCCAGTGAATTTGATGTACTTTTCCTCTTTTCCTGGGCTGGTGGCCTTTCAACCCACATGAAAGGGAAAACATCCACCTCTAGGTTGTTGGATGTCTTGAATCACTAACTCTAGACATGCAGATGGACAGCTCTGTGAACTGGCTGCTTTTTTACTCTGTTCAGTGTTCTGTTATCTCTTTTCCTGTTCCTCTCCACACGCAGGACTCAGCAAAGGATAGCTTTTAGTTGTGCAAATAAAGTGCAACATTAAGAAATCAAGTTGTTCACTAATTTCAGGGGCAGTAAACCTTATTTTCTTATCCTTTAACCCAGATATCCTACCCTCTCCCCTGTCCGACTCTCTTTCTGATGGTACAAGAAGCCTACTCTTACTCCCAGTTTCCTTAGACCAATAACATTAAATATCACCTTTGTGCCTGTGACATCCTGAGCTCTCTGGATCTGATCTAGCTGTGAAAAGATATCTTTAAGTTCCCAGTGGAGTTTCAAAGGGCAGAACAATACAAGGCAAATACGCATCCTTCCCAAAAATGTTATCACAAGGAGAGAGCTGTTTCTACCAAAATCTAGGAAGTAATGTGTTTCCTTAGACACTCATTTTTACTTCTGCCTTTTTGAAAACTTTTTTTCATTACTTTTTTCCCAGGCAAACACCTTCCTCTATACCTTCCTATCTAGTCATGACAACTAAAGGAAAATCTATGTTTAAAACAAACAAACAATTAATATTAATCAAATATGTATGAGCATGCAGGATGAATATTTATGAAAAGTATCAGTGTCTGCTGAAGATGTAGGATAAGAATCAGTTGTAAACTCTTTGTATGAAAATAAAAATATACAGTAACTGTAAATTATGTGCCTACTATGATTAAATGACATTACAGATGAGTGAACCTTTCAAATTATATATTCCCTTGCTGATAGGCTGGTTGAAATGACTTGTAAGTTTGGCAAACTGTTTTGGCCAAGAGCAAACTAAAAATCTCATTTCAAAATGTTCAGGAAAAATGTGTTGTTTTATTTTTAAATTTTCAAATCAGTTCTTTACATCAGATATGAAAAAGTGGTATCTAATAGCTTTAAGGCTTTTCTTTTTAAAAAAAACAGAAGATCACCATATGCCATGTGCTGGCAAGAGCTGACACTTACTACAATGTGTTGCAGATAACAATTTTTTACTTTACTGGAAGGGGTTTCTTAGATTTCTTAGATTCCATAGATTCACGAAACGTTTTTTATCTTTATAGAGATAAATAAAACTAATTTCCAGTTGATACAGAATTCATATTTCCAATATTATTTTGTTTGTGTGTCAAACTGAAAAGTGATTACTGGAATTGAACAGAGTGCACCAAATTACAATATTTTGTCTAAAGCTCTATTGGTGGTATAGGATGATTTTTGCATTTCTATGGGAAAAGGTAAATATTTTTTCTCTTGTCTTTGCACGTCAAGATGCATCAAGGGTTCTTGATTAAAGCAGATCAACTTTTAATGGCAGGAGGCTTGCCTGGTTAAATTCAGACTTGAATTCAAGAGCATGTTTTTAATACTGAAATTACTTAAGCAGAAACCAGATTTTTCCTGTCTAGAATGATATAAATTGAAATGGGATGTCTTTCTAAAACTACATTTATGGTTCTGCATCAGTTATGGGTGGAATGCAATTTTTTTTTTGTCTTTTTATGTGGGAGGTTAGTCTAGATAAATGTGTGTGGTTATTTTTTTTTCCTTTCTTTTTTTTTTTTCTCTGTGATGTTAAAATCTAGGAATCTATGAATAGGAACAATTTAATCTTTGATCTAAACTGTCCTCTTTTGATTTTTTTCTCTGACTAGATAGCAAAGCTGTCAATCAAGGACATCCTATTTTATAATTTATCTCTATCAATCTGGCATATGATTAGCTTGGGAACATGATCCCTGCACACACTGATATCAGTGTTTGCTCAAAAGTTGAAGTGCCCAGTTCTGGAATACTTTTCAAGGTGAATATTGTCATGTGTCAAGTAACTTCAATGTAATTGATGATGCTTTTTAGGAACCCGAAGCAAAGACCTTTAGCATCTATAGGAAGACAAGTGCTGAATTTGTGGAGTTTCAGGCTATACCACAAATGCATTATGATCAGATCTTGGAAACCTGGACTCAGGTGGGTTGCTCCAGCCCCTCTTACCTCCTCTGGTAATGTGCTAGTGTACACCAGCACTGCTGGGGAGGTCAATGCTGCATGTGCAGTCTGAACCTGGTAGGAGATAAAACCTGCTGGAGTCCTGAGACCTGCTGCCTTTGTGGGCCATGTGGGACATGCCACAGTGTTAAAGTGGATCATGAGCTGTCTAGTCCACCTTTCCTTGGGATAGAACTGGAAGGACAGAGGCAGAAACACGTGCTGAACCAGGCATGGAGCCCAGGCACAAACAAATGAGAAGCTGGGTGCTCTGCATGGAAATCCTTGTTTGTTGGTGTGCTTTTGGGAGTGAAGAGTGGGACCTTATCTCCAGCCCAGCCTTGAAGAGGCACTTGAAATTCCAGTGGACTTCTGTTTCTGCTGCATTCCCATGGACTGCACAGATAATGTGATTTGAGAGCTGCTCTGAGCAGTCAGTGACTGGGAAGAGAAAGCAGAGTTGAGCTTGCACCCACCTCCCTCCCTTCCACCTCCCTCCTTGCTCTGTTTGCTCTGTGGGCTGGGGGGATTCTACTCAGCCACATAATGGTTTGTTCTGCTTGGAAAGTCAGCTACTTGTGGACCATAAATACACTACTTGGATAAGCAACACAACTATAGTTAATGGGTTTGGAGCTGTATTAACAGCTGATTAATATTTTTTAGCGTCTTCCATATTAGCATTGTTTTTCTTCACTAATTGCTAGGGAGCTACCATCCATCAGCTGTCTCATAGCCTGCACAGTTTACAACTTAATTGGGAAGTTGATTCACTCATATGGTCCAAACTGAGATGAAGTAAAGAGTCTTGGTAGATGTATACTCATTATATAGTGTGTGAGCACCACTTGTATATGTCAAAAACAGCTCTCTCTGGTGTCCTCAGAATATGGTCTCAAACACTAATAAAAAGTTTTCGTGTTACCTTTCAACATCAGTTCAAAGAAGTCGTTGGTGTCTGCATAAAAATAAGTTTCGCTGCAGAATGATTGAATTTTAATAATCACTTAGATTTTAGGACTTCAGTTCCAGTTTATTCCTGTCTTATTTTCCTTCTCTACCTCCCTCTTTCAGCACTTTCCCCCTTAATCTCTTTCTCAGTAGGAGAAAACCTGCCTCTAGGGTACAAGTAGGAGGAGCAGAGAGCATGAAGGATCAAGCTAAATTAGGATGTCTTGAAACACAGAGGGTCACAACCCCACATTTTTCTGAGAGCAAATTTCCTGCTATTGACTCTGTAACACTAAGGAGGATTCAAACTGATTTAATTTTCAACCCCCCCTGCATACTCTCCCCCCTACATTTTTCTTTTTCTCTCTAGACAACAGATGTCAATGTCTTTTTAAGTTGCTGATGATTAACTGCAAACACTGCACTGTTAAAAACTCCCAGCCACATTTTTCAAAACCTTCAGAAATGTAACTGGCAAAGTGCATACCACAGCAATGTACATGAGCTTATTGAAGGTTTTTTGAAGTGAGAAACTTATTTTTCCCGCTTCCATTTCTGCCTGTTTCAAATACACTTAAATTCCTCCTAAAATATATGCATCCATTTATAAGAGCAGCATATGTAAAGATTTATCAAAAGACTGGGATTTTTGCTTGTTTGTTTGTTTTTTTCTGGGGGGAGGAGTGTAGGTTTGTGAATTTGCAGCACAACAAGCATGGAAGGAATAGCTTTTGTTGTGAGGCTGAGATCTAGCCTTGCTACTAATTTAACTTACTCTGAGCAAAGGCATAAATTCTTCAGAGTAAATCTGTGCAAGGCTTGCCAAGATGGTATATCCTCACGCAGGTGGAAAGGCTAATAGAAATGTGAAAGGATAGTTAACCTTGCTTTCTTTTCATTCTGACATTTTCTGAATATTTCCCTCTGTTGAAGATTTCTTCCTATCGTTGGGGCTTTATTTAAGGAGGAAGAAAAACAAACACCCCAAAGGAAGGATAATAATTTACTTCCTAGCCATGCCCATTCATCATGTAATACAGGGAATATACATGGGAATGATCCTATGTAAAGTAATAAAATATTATTTTTTGCAAATTTTAGGTGTTAGTTTGAAAAATGCTCAGTTTTCAGAGGAGTGGGGGGGGCAGGGGCGGGGCATGTTTTCTTTTCCTGATTCTTATGTGTGTGTCGATAACCTCCTCTCTTCTGCATTTCTTGTTTGTTTGGATGTATGTTTTGGGTGTGGGGTTGTTTTTTGTGTGGTGTTTTAGTAGTTTTTTTTTTTTTTTAATTGCTCTCCTGTGTTTTTTAACCTTCTTCCACAGTAGACAAAGAAGGATTGCTGCTAGCTACTAAGGTAAAAGCAATTATATTTCTTCCCCTGTTTGATTCAGAAATCATCTAGACGTTGAAGCTGTCAGAAATCTACTGACAAGGCTGTCACTGGGCCTGTGGCAGAGCAGTTAGAGCTAATGAAAAGAATTATAGGTGTGGTAATCTGTCCAGGGCTGAGGAGCTGTGGCTAATGCTACTGTAAAAGTCTGGAAAAACAAGCTCGAGTGTGGTCTGTCTAAACTGAGATCCTAATCTGCCAAATTCTTAAAACCTGAGCTTAATCTGTGCAAGTCAGTAAGCACACTGGCATAGCACACTAGAAAAGCGTTTGCACACAGCTCTGCAGGTGGGTGTCCTGGCAATATAAAACCTTCACAGTTGTTTGGTTTTGGCTTTATTTTCCTCTCCTTTCTGCAGTGCTAGTAAGATTTGACTGTCATATACTCCTTAAAGAGCTATTAGAAATAGTTACCATTATTGTCCAGGTAAGAATATTGGCTTCTTAAAGCTTCAGTTGGGCCTTCCTTGCAGGACCATGAACTAAACTCCCACTGCCAGTACCATACCCTGACATCTCACTGCTCACTAATGGACTGAGAAATTTCCATGCCCACTGCCTGGTGTTTTTGAGAAGAATATTGAAAGCAGTGGGACCACATATGCCAATGAATCACTTCTTTAGAAGCCAGAGGCATTAAGTTTAGAAGGATTCATCAGGATACCCGCAGGGCTGCTGCTTCTCCTGCCCAGTCTTAGTCCACAGCGCTCCCTTACACGGCTCAAGACACAAAAAAATATCAGAGGGATGAGGACATTAATGTGGTAGAAAACTAAACGGGTGCTCAAGAGAGGGCAGAGTTTTCAGTAGGATAGGAAAAATGGCAACATTTTAGAGTGCTCTGTTGCTATTTCAGCAGCAGGTTCTGAGTTTTCAACTACTTCAGAGTTTTGTGTGGTTTTTGGGGATTTTTTTGTTTAATAACAGAAGTACCTTAGCAATAAACATTTGGTCTATTTTTACAAAGGAAAATAAGTTAAAACTTATTGCTGAGGCCAGTAGCTGTTGTTAGAAAGGCTACTGCCTCCACGGAAATAAGAAAAGAGAATAAGAATTTTAGGAAATGTTAAGCAAGTTAATTAGCAAATGCATATTTGGAATAGCACAGAAGGAGGTATGTACAGTTAGTCTGTTCTTGTTTTCTTGACATCTCTTTGCTGATATCCACTTTATAGAGTGGAAAGGAACTCTGGGGAAAAAAAGACATACAAGAATGTTTTTTAAAAGAGCATAAAAGAACAAAATCATAGCTTTTTTTTTTTTATTTTCTTCTTCCTTTTTTTTTTTTAAATAGAAAATAATTCCACTGTGGCAGTAGTTAGACTCCTTAGGATGTGTACTATTAAGCTGTCTGCATGCTTCTTGGGTGGGCAAAAGAGAAGGCACTGTGCTTTCATCCTCTTACCTAATGCAACAAATCCAAGGTATGTACCAGTCAGTTATTAATGCACACCATGTTGAGGCTTAATGCTATTGTACTAGTTCCTTTTCAACCTTCAGGCTGGTTGTACAAGAAAATACTGAAAACAGCCTTGGGAGCAAAAGTCACAGTTAGGGATTATGTTCAAGCATTGAAGGAACTGTAAAAACTCTTTTGTTGTTTTCCTGTTTTTTGTTGATAAAAGACTGCTTTATTGGTTATACATTTTCAAGTAAATTTCTCAGTCATCTTTAGAAAAGCTGGTTTCAGCCACCTACATGTCTCAGAAGGAAAAGTAAACTAGGCTGAATTTTACCTGCTTTTCATATATCACTGTGATGTCAAAGCAGCTGTTTATTCCTTAATGTGCCCTTCATTTTTCTATTGAAACAGCTTAAAGTGTTTAATTTTTTTTTCTCTCCTCTAAAATTTAGAAGCTTTCTAACACAGCAGATAGTTCTGGATAAAGACTAGAAAGCCGTCTCTGATGTTTTCCTATCTTGTACATCAGGAATGGACATTAAACATAGTGCTTCCAGAATGAAGGGAAGACGAAGGAAGCCTCCCTGTATAAAGGTTAGAGTGGGATAGAAGGGATATTTTCCATGACATCACTGGGCAGAAATTAAAAAGTGAAGAGTGAGAAATAAGAGCTCAGTGAAAACTGGAAAATTTCAAAACAATATTTAATGCATTACAAAATGTGTCTGTTTTGGAAAAAGACTGTGTTTTTTAAAAACATTTTGCTCATCCTTTCAACCAGTTCTAGAAAATATGCACTTGTCCACTCTGGTGTGTGTGTGAAAATGCAAAGGGTTCTGGTTTGAACTTTAGTATTTAGGAAGAGAAGGGAGGCTGGATAAGGAACAGGGTATTTGTTGTTCCTGACACAGTGGTTGGTCCATCTCCTGTTTGGCACAGAAATAGTCCTTGGCTGAGAGAATGCACAAAAGCACATAACTGGGCACCTCTGTGGTGGCTGGCCAGGAGCCCGTTTGCCAGCCATACACAAGGAGTGTAGCTGAATAGAAATGGGAAGCGGGGAAGCTCGTCCACTGGGCAGGGAATTCTGTGATGCTTGCACCAGGCTGAAGCTATGGCAGTTCTGTTCTGCCTGGCTTTTCTTCTTTGCTTTTTAACCAGCTGTCTCTCTCCTGCCAAAAACTGGAGGTAGAGCATTTAGGAGAATGAAAGTGGATGGTTTGTGAAATGAGGAGTTTGGGCTGTTGTTCTGTGTGCTTGGCTGTGGGTAATACAGCCCTGGATGTATCTCTGGAGGGTGGCGTAAACAAACCTGGTGTTGAACCAGGCACATTTTTATGCCAGTCCTGATTAGTCTTATTATTGTCATAATGCTATTGTTATATCCTAAAAGTAAGTAAATTTAATACTCTCAAAAATACTGGCTGCCTTAACTAAAAACGTGCTGCAAATGTGCTTTAAAGGTGGACCCCTATAAATGCTTTTGTCTAATCATTGCTTCACAACAACCAATGGGAAAAATTTGCAGGATTATGCTCTAATAGATTAAAAATAAAGAAAAAAAATGCCCCCACTGCTTCAAATATAATTGCAAACAAATATATTGTACTCCATACAATATATTTTTGATATGATGATCATTAAAGATAATACGTTAACAGATTCAGTTTTGGGGGGTTGCAGATACAAGTATTAACTCACCTTTTGATATTTAGGGCTTAGGATGGTAGTTAAATACTTGCCTTTTCTCCACCTCCATTCATTCCAAGAGAATCACAGTTTTCCACTTACAGGAAGGCCCTAGGATGGGGGTGCATGTGTGTGTTCATGTGGCTGCTTTCTTAGGACACATAAAATTGATGAGTCCTTCTGCTTGCCGAATGAAACCAGACTCAAGTAATGAATATCTGCTACATGTCTCTTCCATGGGATGAATAACTTGTATCAGCATTTCTATATAAATGTTAATAATGTGTCTAGTGTGATGGCTATCAAACAATTTTTGTGTTGTGCCACAGACCTCAACCAAAAAAAATTTGCTAAATGAAATCTTATCTTTCTTTTGCACTATGCAGTTATTATTATTTACTTCTTTTGGCTATGAAGTGACAAAAAAAAGTTGAGACTTTTTGAACTGTAGTAAACATCTCTATTTCATAGGTTCATAATTCATTACCTCCTTCTCTGATTTACTGCAAATTTGGTGGAAAAATCCTACCTCAGCTTGTGACCTAGGCTACAAATCTTGAGGCCAATATGATTTGTGAATCTGGAATTTAGAACTGGGAATAGGAGCCAATTTTATCTTATAATGGAAATCCACATCGTAGCCCTAATTAAGGCGAGTCTTGCTGTTCCTTAATATATCTTTCCCGACCCTTCGTGCCTCAAAATACAGACATATGAGAAATGAATATTTTTTCGTATACTGTGCTTATTTAAAGATCCTCAGTTAAGTGACAGAACTTCACAGACATCAGCACACCTGATTTTTACAATCCTCACTATGCAGTGTTGATGAATACTGTATAGGCAGCTACAGCTCTTGGGTTTTGCAGAAGTCCCATCTTTATAGTAAACAGAATGCCTTTAAAAAGGGAAAATAATCAATATACCCCAAATTGTTGTTTGCATAAAGCCGTGTGAAAGCCCTTGCCAGAAGTGCTTTTCTTGCACTTACTGTTGAAGCAGAGCTGCAGGAGTGAAGTAGATGTGGAGAGATGCATCATGAATCTTTCCACTGTTTCATAGGAAATGGGTTTTTCCTTGCTGGGTTACAGCCATTTTCTTCAAATCCTGGAGTTCATATTTTGTCATTTTATCAGCCTTTCTTGAGTATCATAGCTTCCACTTTAATACAGTGGCTTTTATAAGTAAGATGAATAGTTCACTGCTTGCTTGCTGTGTCCTGGGGCATCTTCCAAATATAATTATAAAATGTGAATGTAATAGATTTCTTTTTCTTTTTTTTTTCTACACAAGGTCTGTAGAATTATTATTTCAGCATAGGGTACTGTATTGGTTTATTACAGTGTCAGGTGCCAGTCTTTTGTTTCTGACCTGGAACCAGTTATTTTTCTAATAAGATATTGTACACTATTTGCAACTTCAATATTCTCAGCATTAGTAATGAATGAAAAACACAATCAAGGCAAGAGTGTTTCAATATATCAAACTCATTCCAGTCATTATCAGAATATGGTGAGATGGGGAAGGACAATTTCACCCTGGAGAAATCACTATAACCTATACACAGCATAGAATTCAGTTATAAAGAGCAAGTGGTAGTACATATAGATAGATGGTGAATGTTTTCAGCTCTTCCATCTGTCCAGAAATGAAATGCTTTACCAATGAATGGTGTTTTACTGCTATTTCAATACGGCTTTTCTGTATGATTTTTTTTCAAATAAAATAAATGTCCTTTATAAAATTTAAAATATTCCCCCAGATACATAGATCTATTAAAAGCTTACTTTATCTTCTTTTTTTTCCCCTTTCTTTTAGATTTTGTACCCTGGTGATTATTCACCATAGGAGATTACTTCCAGAAGGGTCAGAGGAGTCCAAGGGAGTTAGGCACCTAAATCCTATTTATTTTCAGTCAGAATGAGGTATTGATCTTTGTAATGTGCTTTGAAAGTGGGAGTTTCTCTCATTATTTCATTAAAATTGAGAATTATAATAACAAGAATATACAAGTATTCCTTACAAAATAATACTTTGATGGGGAAACTCATATGAAGGGAGCCAGTGATGGTAGAAGTATTTCATCCATTTAAATTTGGTGTTCAGACCTGCATATAGTTAACAAGCAAATCCATCTAGTGAAAATTCTTAGTCCTGGAATTAAACCAACTACAAAAGGATGCATAAAGAAGAGACTTAAAATAAATTGCTTCATCTTTTCCCCTACTTATAAAATACCTGTTGAGTTTGTTTTCCCTGTCAAGATATGGAGAGAGTTGTTTGATTTCTACACTACGAAGAACCTCTTTCACAGGAAATGACTATGTCCAAGATGCTTTATTTTCAAAGGCTTATTTAGGTTCCCTATTGTTCATTTTTTCAGGAATGTGCCCAGTTCCTTAAGTGGCACAGTAAAAGCCTCTGTGCTGACAGGAAGCCTTTTCCAAAGGTTAATTATTTTATGAGGAAAGAAATTACTCTTATATTGCCTGTTAACCTTTGGGGTGATTTTTTGTTTGTTTGTATTTTTTGTGGTTTTGGGTTTTTTTGTTTTTTATTTTTTTTATTTTTTTTAATTATTTCCTTCATTTATGTGACTGCTTGGGAATCACAAAAGCTTTTTCACTTTCTAATTTAGCTTATCTCTTAAATATTTTCCTCAAATCGGAACCTTATCTTGTTAATCTTGTTTGTTCTAGAGAGAATAGATTAAATTCCTTTAACTGTCCACTTTATTAAATTCCTGGTATAATTGATTAGTCTAACAAAATAAGACAAGTAGGAAATTTAATTGCTTAAAAGTGCATAACCCATTGCTACTGCTGACTTTCTCATAAATGTGTTATAGTTACGAAAGATAATGAAAGTTGTTTTCTTTTAATTAGAATTTTATAATAAGCATTTTTCACTACCAAAATAATTAAGTTTTCAAATGATACACTTTTATTTAAAAATACTAGCTATTCAAGGTCCTTCTCTTCTCCCAAGAAAATAAATACCTGATTTCATTTCCATGTAAAGCACTTCCATTCTCACCAGTCTTGGTAAGGCAGAAAAACACACCAATTCCTATTCTAGAGGTGAGAGATGGAGGCCAAGGGACATAAAAGAAGGTGTTCACTCTACCTCCTTGGTGCTATTGCAGGTGTTTCACTAGAATTCAAATGGCCTGAAATTAGATGGCTTCTCATGGTAGGGGCTGGAATAGGTTATTGGGGCTCCCAGTTTCCCTGGCTTTAACCCCTAAGCAGAATGAATACCCGCATTGCCCAAGATCGCACACAAAGTCTGTAGCTGACTCCAGAAAATAGTTCCACAAATTTTTTCAAAAGTCTTTTTGTGGCACTCCAATCTGGTGTGACGTTGGCAGTTCTCAGTAGTGTGTCTAGAAGACCATAGTCCTGAGCTTTTACGAATGTTAGTCATACCCCCTTCTAAAGAGTTGGAAAGGACCTTCAGGTGCCTGGCCAGCATTCTGAAGGCAGCCACTGTGCCCATTTCAAAGGCGTCTTTTACTCCTTGTTAATACCAAGCCAAGTACATGTGGGGATCTGATTTTAGGGAGCAGAGTTGAGATATGATTAAGAAAAGTGACAATGTATATCTTGGTATAAAATCTCTGTATTTGACTCATGGAGATCCTGATAATTGGAAACAATTGTCATGTCATCAGCTTTAATAATTCAAGTGTTTAGTGTTCCACACTCCAACAACTTCTCCCACACAGGTACACGTTATTTTTATAGTTGTTGTCCATCAAGTAAGAAAGCAGCAGAATTCCTGGTCAACATGCAGTACAATCAAGAGTTAATTTTATGCCACTTGTTAAACTGGAACTCCACAGACCTTGTTGCAAATATAGGTTAAAGAGATTTTTATATGCCTTGCATCTTCTGCTTTTTGTGTCATGTTGTGGTGGCAGTGTTTCATTGACTTTTATTCTGTTATTCTATCCCCAAGTGTATTTTCAATGGCAATTTTTTCTCTTTTTAGTTTTGTTATTTTTGTACTCTTCCTGTTCCCTGAATATGAAAAGGTGTATTTTGACTTTAATTACTAACTCCTTGTTGCTAATGATGAGAGAAACTTTTGAATTTTTGAACCCCCTGAATTTTCATAAGCTAATGTAACTCTGGAATGCTAAGAGATGGAGATGAACTTTGACCAAAAGAAACAAACAAGCAAAAAAAATTAACAGCCCTAAAACTGCTTAATTTATGCGCTGGTTATGAGTTAAAAGCCATTATCATTAGCTTGATATTTTTAATCACTAAGCAGTGACTATTCTAGGTCTTGGTTTTATAAAGGGTGAGGTTGAAGGATAAATGGCTTTAAACCCCAAAGAATCATTTAAACAGAAATTTTCTATGAGAAAATTTTGTATGATTCTGAGGCAGAATTCTCTATGAAATACATGGTTTATTTACACTGTGCAAAACTCAAATTAAGAAATACAGTTCACTCAATAATAAAATAATTAAGTAAAATACATAGAGTATGCCTAACTTTCCCTGTTTAACCTTTGAATCTAACCAAACAAGATTATAGGACTGTTAATTGGCTTTTGACATAGGAGTATTTTTTATGTAGTGATAGGTTTCAAAGCCTGTGGAGAGGGTATTCATGGATGTATTCAGTTGCTTAAGATAAGAATTACTTGGGCTTTTGTCAACTTATTTAAGGTCAGATACCGCTTTGAGAGTTTTCATTCTTATTTGAGTTACTTTCACGTTACAGTGTATTTGTGGTAGTGTTCCATGCTCTCACAGGAAAAAGAATAGTAATTTAAGGAGATGAAGAGTCCAACAACTTTCTTCAGTTTTAGATTTTGAAAAATCTTTTTATCTTGATCCCCCAAATAGGCATTATTCCTCCAATGTGCCTCATTTTTCTTCATGTGCAGATTCCTTGTAAAGAGTTCTGTCTATCCCAATTTTGGGTACAACTGTTACCTATTTTTTCTCTCTCTCCCCTAGAAAAATATTCTTAGGATATGTAAAGTTGCCCAGTTTTTCAACCAGCATTTGTGTGGTTACGCTTGCCAAAATCCTCATGATTATTATCCCCACTCCCTGCATTGTGTCCTCATCTGTTTTTGCCTCCCAGTTGATAGGATAATTGCTCTGTTTACTTTGCAACCTACCCTTAAACATAACACAAACGCATTTTGCAAATGTGATCCCCGTCAAGAAAGGACAGAGTATATCTTTATTCTGAGACACCATATGCCTTTTGGAGAAAAGATAACTATTGGGGTTGTTTATTTGAAAGACCCAGTGCTTTCAGAAATCTGTTAGAGGAGAAGAACCCAAATGCCCAACTCATTCCTCTTTTTCTTAGAGAAAAAGGTTTTAATATAACTGTCTGAGACAGCACTGTATCTTCTAAAGGATCAAGATCTCATAAAAGTACAGTAACAGCTGTCAGAAAACTGAGTTTACTACTCACTAGGATGCTGTGCAGTCCAGTACATAATTAGCAACATATTCACCATCTGAGAAAGAGAGATGAATAAAATAGGTTACCACAGTTTCAAAAGGGCTTCAACTCAGCTTGTGATATTCTGCTTACAAATTATTTCTGCAAAAGCAGTCATTCTGGCCAGGATTTTCTCCTTGCTAGAATTTGTGCCTGAGACTTGCAGCTATTAGAGTTGTTTTTTATGAATTTTTTTTTCGTATGTTCCAGTTTGGGCATTCTGCAAATAAAATTAGCCTCGTGTATCCAAGAGCATTTTTTTTTCTTTCTGACCGTCAGGCTAATGTGTTGTTCTTGAGAGATATGGAGGATGGTTCAACAACTCTTGACTCTGGTTGAGGGTTGATGAACACCCAGGATTTACTCTTGCTGAGGATACAGGCTGCAGGTGCTCACAATGTTTTCAAAACTCAGGTTCTAATGTGTGAAACTCCTTGGTTAGAGGTGTTCTCATAGTAACATTGCTTAGCAGGACGTCAGAGGAAAACAGTTGTTTTTAATATTCCCACAACAGAAAGTAGCTTCCAAGGCACCTTGTGTATTATTTATTCCATTTAATACCTTGTGAAAATGTCCTTACAAATGTATCTTCATTTGAGCTGCCCAGCTCACTCCAGTCTAAACAAGTTCTCAGGCTACAGCTTTCAATGGATAAGTGAGACAATGTGGATGGAGGGTTTTTTTGAGCCACTAATTCCACAAACTCTTTCCATGTTGCAGAAATATTAAATCTTGGTGTTTCATAGACAAAGTCTCTGAAAGGTATTTGCTTGTTTTCCACAAATTTTGCCAGAACTGGCTTTTCTTCATTAACTTTTTCACAAGGTTGGAAAAAAAGAAAGGCGAATAGATTGCAAAGAAGAGAGTGTGCTGCCCGTAGATCCAGAGACCAGCCCAACAGGCTTCCTCAACAAGTGGAAATTACAGTGATTTTTCCGTCTGTTTTTATCAAGTCTAACAAAAGGATTATCTAAAATATGTAATGCTTGTTTATTTGCTCATTTTTGTATTGGATTCTACTTTATTTGTTTTTTTCTTTTCTTCTGGCTCTGCAGACACAGCCAGGTAGGAGTCCTGAAGACTGGAACAAAAAGTTCAAGGGAGGCACTAGGAGCCAAATTCTCTCCTGAACTGATCTATGCCTGGCTGCATTGAACCCAGTCATAATGGCACAAGGAATCAAGCAGGCTAGAAGATGGTTCTTAGTATTGGCTCCTACTAGCTCTTATCTTTGTTAAATCTTTATGTCCCTGTAGGGAAGCTCATTTCATCCTCTTTTTAACTGAGACTCTGATGTAGCCATTTTTCAGTGGCACTTACACACCTATGGGTGGTGTGAGGTCTGCAGAGCTTTTTGGCTGTTGAAAAGGGATTGCTACAAGATTAGAGTCTTGCTTTGGGGAGAGTGGCAGCCTTTCCTTAGTGCCAACACTAAACTAGAGTTGTCCAGGGAATTTTGGAAAGTGCCTTCTAGACTCTCCTGCTTTAAAAGATCTCTCAGTCTTTCTGGCTGTCACCTTCTTTGATTTCTGGGAAATGACCCATTTTATTTGCTGAATGGCAGGCTTCCCACCGTTCCTCTCCTCCCCAGTCAGAGAGATTCCTGTGTGCCTTCCCTTATCTAAGGTTTACTCTGAGTATTTGCCATTTTTGTCTGCATGTCTGATCCCTCTGGTTACACCAAAGTTACTGGGCCTCTGGAGAAGTCGCACACAGCTTCATCAAAAGGCTCTTTGAGGAGAACGAGTCCATCAGTGCACACACAGCTGTAGCACCTGGAAAAGCACTCTTGCTGTCATTCTTCTGCATTGTCTCATCTTGCCTCTGTCTAGCCTTGTGACAAAAAATTGTGTTCTATCCGTAATTCTCGCCTGCTGCCCCTTCAACCTTTTTTAGAAGCTTGACTGTGTTGGGAAAGGAAATCAGAATATGTATTTTCAACATTTCCTGTTGCTTATGTCTGTACACTGGTGGAACATCATGTTATGTCATTGCACCACTCACTATCCATTATCTGCTGTTAAGGAGTGGAAAGATAATAAATTGTGAGGAGGTAGGTGGGGGGACAAAAAGAACTTAAATAGAATATATAGTCACCTATGTTAGAATATTGCCACATCAGAGAAAGTATCTCAGACTAACGTGTGGTGTCCTGTTTTACATACTATACTGGCAAAGAGAGGTAGTCCAGTGTGAGAGACTCCAGAAACTGAAGGGCATGTTGTGTGATCAAGGTCAGAACCTGTGACACTAGTTCAGTCAAAAGAAGGAAGGACTGGGATGGAAAGCACATGCTTATATGACACAAGACATCAAAAATGGCTGATATAAACAGAAAGGGAATAAACAATTCCATGTGCCAAATGTGTTAGAAAAAAGACATTTGTTTTCAGCAAGGGAAAATAAAATTATGTATCAGTCAAAGCTTGTAAATGGTCAGGATAATTAAGAATGGGAAAAAAATTCTGGATAGAGGGGCAAATCTTCACTGATTGTCTTTAACAGCAGATAAGACAAATGTCTGATGGTAAAGAAATAGTTTCTAACTGATTTTGCCTTAGGGTAGGATGGTGGGGTAAAGGATGGCATTAAGTGTATTTCAGCCGATTATATATAATTTTCCTTGCTCAGAGCAGAAAACGGCATTGAAACAAGCTGAATGCATCCAGGTAAATAGTTTTTATTTTAAGACCTGTGAAATGTTAGTTGTCCTTCCATTTCTCAAGGTGCAAATAATGGACTTTACTTTGCAGGTAACACATATACAGTGTGTTATGTGGTGAAGTGTTTCAAAATAATACAATGAAAGATGAACACTTTCCTGTGCCAATAAGCTTCACATAGTGATTGTTGAATTGCTTGCATTACATTCCAAATTTGAACTGCTGAGGTCTACATAAATTCAGGTAATCCATACAGCCATGCAGAAAATCTCAAAGATGAGTTCTGTATTAATAGTAAGAAAGGGTCAGTCTGATAACTTAGTGATCTGGCTCATAATTTGAATCCATTGAAAGTTGTCTGTAAGTACCTCTGGGAACAGAGACCAAACATGACCTTACCTTACAGAAGAACAAATTAGATCATCTTGTAATATTTCTGAAACTCAGTGTTGTCACACAAACAGTTCAGATTAGCAGAACAGCAGTGCTCATCTTGTGGTGTGGGAGTCGGGCTGCCTGAAGGCATCAGCTTGAGACTGTGGGAATCCGGTGTGTAGCTAACCTAACCAATGCTCAGTTAGAGTGACCATGATTCAGGCAGCTTTGACTCCTGGGAAATAATACGATAATAACTCAGTTCATGTAAGTTTGTGGTTCTAGAAGGTTCCCCAGTTCTTCCCCCTGATTGGTTATCATTTGGTGCAGTGGTTTACATATTCCTAATCATTGTTCCCCGCTGGACCCTCACCCTCAGACTCCTCCCCAACCTACCTTTTATACACCTTGTATCCACCCTGGACCTTGCTTTTTGGAGTGCTCCTATACTGCTGTTCATATTTTCCTGTTATGTTTGTCACTAAACCCTTTTGCTTTTCGAGTTACTCCATTGAGCCCATCCTTTTATTTCAACTACACATTACCCTCAGCCGATGTGGTGCCAAGGTGGCAGCAGATCGGACTGCCACATTGTGGCATCTCTAGGTTCCTTTTGGTGTAGTTTTTCATTTTTTTTTCAAAGGATGTTCTTCCTACTGTTTTTATTTCCTGCATTAAAGAACTCAGAAGACTCAATAATGTTAAAGCACACACAATGACAATGAATTTCAGATGTATTGTTGTACTTGTATGAGGACTTTTGTTTTTAAGATGTATTATTGTACTTGCATGAGGACTTTTGTTTTTATTCTATTATGGAGAGAAGATTTCTGGTTATAATGGATAACATATAGCCTTGACATTACGCAGGTAGGCAATACCCAGTCTAATATTCAAATTCAGTTCTCCAGTCCTGTATTCAAGTACAAAGAAAATAGCTTGTCTCTTTGTCCTCATCATAGCATTTTGTTATTTATTTCCTGGTCCGGTCCCTGGCTGCTATAGGCTTTCATATATTTGATATGTTGTGCCTCTGGCTACTTGAGTTAAATCCAACCTCCCTGCTTCCCTCTACTAGTTTGTTCGTGTACCTTATTTTTATCAAGACAATAATACTTCTTTATTTAGTTTGGGTTTTCTTTCTATTATGTTGGAAGGTAGTTTTCAATGCCCCTTGCTCTTCTTAATTAATTCCATTCACTTACAGAGAGAAGAAGTGAAAAAAAAATAGAAATAAGCAGTAGAGTCTACTCATAACCTTAGGAGTAATGGCTATTTCCTCTTTGTGAAAAAAAAAAGGGGGGGGGCTCAGAATTAAGGAAGAGGAAGTTTATAGACACTGAATACATCCGAGTTTAAAATAAATCCGTTCTATTTTGCCTCTTCTGAGTTTTTTCATTTGTCACCCTGCTTAAACTGGTAGAAGATGTCAACAATACAGAATAAATTACTATTTTTAGAGATATCACATTATCATATTGTGTTGTGTGAGAAGCCAGGATAAGTTAATGAGCCACAAATGGAAGAGGTTTACTTCAATTAAAAATAATACAATAAATTAAAAACAAGCCCCCCTTTGCAAGCTGCTTGAGATAGGAAGAACAGCATATATGGTATAAGCAGTAGTTTTGGTCCAGGTAAGCATGTAATTTAATTTAATAATGATTCTGTCTGCAAACACCTCATAACTTATACATTTTAACCAATACTGTCATTAGGTTACATGCAGTGATTTAATTTTATTGTAGACCCTCTCTTTCCATAGATGCTTAAGAATGGAAGTAGTATGAATTTGGAAGGTTGCATAGTACAGAATGATATTAAAATATTTTGCTGTTTATTAATTGTAGGAAAGTTTCAGTCTTCCAAACTGAAATTGCTGTACTTCTCTTAGGAATTGGAAAGTCTTCCTAATTTTTAAAATTTTCTTGATGTCAAAAGTTCAGGACCATGATTTGGAGAAATATATTTTTTCCCTGCATTTTCATGAGTTAGTAAATGATGTCTCAAATTGCTGAGGAGCAATGTACTACAGTATTGTTACCCTTGAAACACAGTCATTTCCAAAGACTATGTCTTCTGTGTGTGGTTTGCAAAGAGAATGGGGGAAAAACCCAAACCATTGTATGTATACTTCAACAGACTTCAGGGAACATCAAGCCAAATCTCACTGCAAGCTGACATTACCTCAATGAAGAAATGCAGCTTCATGTCACTGTCAATAGGTATTGTAACATGCTTGGTGTCAGCTTCTTCATGGAACAGAGGATTTCACTTTCCTTTCTTCCCATCATTGCATTTGCTGTTTATTCCCTGCACCCTGGCTTCTCTGGGCCTTTATCTACATGATATGCTGTTTCTGTGGCATATTAGGTTAAGCCTAACCTGTTGTATTTTAGCATACTTGCTGTCATCCTCCCAGCACAATGGCAGACTTCTCTTGTAAGAGTTTTTATGTGCACGCATGCACAGACATGCACAAGTGAATAATACGGCACAGGGTATGCGTAGTGCACCTGTCAAACGTATAAACACAGAGTGGATACAGCTATTTGAAAGAGATAGTGTCAATCAGATCTGTGAGAAGTGGGGAGAATAGTAGATGGCATATCTGCTGAAAGCAGGCAATTTTAATTATCTAAGATAGTTTGAAGCTATGAATAATTTATTACCCATAGAAGTCTTTTTTAAAGCTTCTAATCGTGGTGATCCACTGATATTCAGATCACAGTCCCTGATGCTTCCCTATTTGAACTGCTACTCTGGAGGCACTGCCTGGAAACTATATGTTTCTCTCTAGCTAGTCAGCATAGATTGAGCTGTTTTGACAGCCCAGCATGAGACTGTAATAGTCCAGCTAAAGAGCTGAAAAATACAACACACAGCAGAAAATAAAACATTTCCTTGGACAGTGATAACCACCCTGAACAACTCAACACACTCCAGAATAAATAAGGGCGAGTTTGGGGGTTGGATTTGGATGATTCGGGCAGCCTGTACAGTACAGCTGTGAACACAGCAGTGTTACCCTATAGGCTGATAACAATTAAGATGAAAAATACCCTTACAGTACACTAGTTAGGAGTCCAGTCACACCATTGCTCTGTTTGAACTCTTTTGAAGCCTGCAGTTTGTGTGCTTCCTGCAGATTTGAGAGAATTTAGCAGCTAATTTCCCCCCTCCAAAAGCCTGTTTCTCTCTAGGCTGTCCTGCTGAGCGGGACAGGACTGCAGTGCTGGCACGGCTTGAAAGCAGAGACAACTGCTCTCACATACACTGCATCCACTTCATTTTCCCCCCTTCTTTTACAAGTTCCTAAGCAGCAGAGAAGCTGAGGAGAATAAATAAGAATGAGGAGCAGTTTCTTGGAGGAATAGGTGGGAAGTGAAAGACAAGGAAGCATTCAAGAGGTAGGAGATATGCGTGGTGTGTGGAGCACGTGTGTTCCAGGAGGATGACAGGATCGGTGGGGATAGAGAGTAGCTGAGGAAGCAGAGAGGAGGCTGACTTCATCGGAGTAGTTAAAAATACAGCAGGTCACCCCAGAGCTGCTCTTTTATGCTCAAGTCTTAAGTTAGTAATGAAGGATCAGGGTCTCCATTAAACAAAAGCCTAAAACTGGTGAATACCTTGGCATCTTAGTGAACCATGTCTGAAAGTAAACCAGTACCTAAGTTTGTCTGTAAGCCCCTGCTAAATTCGGAGAGAGAGACTGATGCATGTGGCAGAGCAGGATTTTCTATCTATGTGTCCACTTGAGGTGATGGATCTGGAAGTCTGTGAGAAGGTGTTCAGACCTGGTGTTTGAGAGCTTAGTGGAAACCAGCACAGTGTAGAGGGGGAGTGAGGAAACCCAAAAGTCTGTCAGATTCACAGTTCTCAAGCACTGGAACAGCTGCTCAGGGAAATGGTTGAATCACCATCCCTGGAGGTATTTAAAACACATATAGATTTGGTACTTAGGGACATGGTTTAGTGGTGGACTTGGTACTGCTGAGTTAATGGTTGGCCTTTAATAAAGGTATTTTCCAACCTAAATTATTCTCTGCTCCAAGTCCTTAGCCCAGCCACAGAGAGACTCAACTAATGGGAAATGTCTTACATCAACTGAGCAGACCAAAAGCAAGGACGGGATAAAGTTAGCCCACAGAAGGCAGAGGATGATAATACATGGAATATGGAGCTTAGGTGAAAATAATAAAGGAAACCTGTCCTATGAAATGCAACACACTCTATTACCACTTTCCTTGTAAGATGTGTTCTGTTCCCTGTTAACTGTACTGCTTTATTGTCTAACATTTATTGTAAAATGTGCAGGAGTTGCAAAGTGATAGATAAATTCACTGTACGAGTCTTAATTGCTGAATATTTTTATTTTTGCATGCTGTATTTCTATAAAGCAGCAATGTAGTGTTGCTGAATTGTGCAGGCAACACATATGCAAAAAAGACTCAGAGGAATGCGTGTAAGCAAACACCCCTGCCTGCACAACCCTGGTGAGCTTTTTGCTGAATTTCCAGTTTATAATCTGGCTTCAGTGCCAGCCTTGCCACCAAATTATTTTAGCATGAGTTGTAGAGAAAAGCCTCTTGAGGCACTGAAACAGCAGGTGGCCCGCTTAGTTTGTTGCGGTGGCACCTTATGAATAACTCAATTGATCTCCATATGCTTCCATTCACTCTTGCTTACAGCAGTTCTACCTTAAACACTGAGCACTTCAGCATCTGATAGCAAAGGTTTTATTCACATAAAAAAATGACATACTGGAAGGGAAACATGTTTCACTGCAGACATTACTTTGTCATCCAAACCCACTTTCAGTGCCAAAAGCTGATGCAGAACTCGCATACTGGAGCAGTCAAAAATGAAAATTACATGAGTTGTTTTGCAGTGATATATTAAACTAGGCTCTAAGATCACAGTTGTCTGGTATAAAAAATTGAAATTCACCTATACAAAATTTTTTGCTCCAGTTAGTGATTTCTGAAGTTTTTGACACTTGTCTTTCAGCCTTGGAGAGCAAGCCTGGAAGTTTGTAAGTGATGGATGCCTGAGTTGTGTCCGTGTCCACCCCCATGCAGCAGACTGTCAGCTGGGTTTTAGGAGAGCGGGATCTGGTATTAGCTGTGCACTAGAGAGCGGTCTAGGTTTCAAAGCTAATGCTGATAGAAACACACATATTCCCATGTCATGGTGCTCCTGATGTTGTTCTGGTCTCAATGTCTAGTACCACCTAGTGCAGTAGCAGCCTGTCCTGAGTGATATGCCTTCCTTTCAGCAGGTGTTTCCTTCAGTGCAGTGCCACACTTCTGTACCCCCAGTTCTTCCAGTCAGAGCTAATAAGACCATCACCCACTTGCATAGTGTAGACCTGGTGTGCTGAGGAGGCTGTGTATCAAGGAAGCAGTGTAAATGGAAAGATCAAACAAAGAAAGCTGAACATCTTGCTCTGAGAGGCAAGGACCCAAGGACAGCATATAATGCTTTGTCTTATTTTAAATCACTACCTGACTATGGAACAGGCTCATTATAACAACTTTGTGATGTGTAAAAAGGAGAGGGGTGGATTCATATTTACTAGTTTTAAGTTACTTAGATAATCCACTTAGACAGTTAGTTATCTTAGTCTCCCTATTTAGATGAGAAAGAAATTTTCGTAAGAGCTGTAGCTAAAATTTCTGTCTGAAATAATTATGTGGAGGGGCCTCTCACTTTCACTGCTGTTAAAGTTGTCTGCTGTAACAGACAGCTCCTGGGATGATCCCTCCAGACCCCAGTGTGCTGAAGTGACTGCAAACAGCAGTCTATGGTAGTGCAGAAGTGGCCAGAGACTCCCAAATGACAGGCATGGGGAGTAGCTGTACATCAGGAGATAAAAAAATAGCATGATGGAATTGGAATAATTATTTTAATTCATAGCATTGTGCATACGTGGTTATCTCTAACCTTTGAATGGTAGTTCACGTCCAAAAAACCTAAATATGTGTGCACACTACTTTTGCAGGTACTTTTGGTTCTATGACTTGGATGCTTCTGGGCTGTCAGTGCACAGTAGTGGAAGATGCCCATTGTTTACACAGAACAAGTCACTGAGCCTTGGAAACAGATCCTGCTAAATGTGTGATCGTGTTCCTGATGTTTCCCTGTTAGCTAGTTTATCCAGGAGTCTCGTCTAACATCTGATTTACTTTTCATATTTTTCTTCTCACCAGCTTAACATTAACAGGGTAATATATAAGAATGTGCATACATTGTATATAAAAATGATTGGGTCTCAGTCAAGTCCAGTAATTAAATTTCATTAATAACTCATTTTGAATTACTGCATGTCTATACTTTTGAATTTCTTCTATAACTTGCTATTGAGAAACCCTCTTCAGTGCAGTTTCCTTTAGTGAATGAAGTCACAGGATTATTGCATTGTTATCTTTCATATGATACTCTGTTCCTTCAAATTAATTCCAGATACACTTAGAACACCAAATTAAGTATGAAAATGTGGTTGTAAGATGAACAGTCATCACTAGCTCATTTTAATGATTTGTTTATCCTTCAAAATAATCTTATCTTATTTTTGTTTAGCTATGAAATGGCTGAGTGATACACTGAGACAAGACTGTCCAGTTATTGCTACATATTGCATCTCAGTCTGATTTGTTGATGGATATGAAAGATGACAGTTTTTAAAGGAAATGCAATATATAAATTAAATGGGGTTTATGTATTTTAGCTTTAGTACATACTTTGGTTTCATGGCATTTTCTGTATTTATGACATGTTTTTTTTGTTTCATGTAAAATACTGATTTTGGCCTGCAGCTCAGCTATGATTCATGACAAAATATCTATTTTCAGAAGCAAATGTTTTCTAGTCCTAGCAGAATATGCTACAGACTATATAATAACATTATGAGAAAAATTATGATTACATATTTAATTGTTCTGTTGAGGTTAGTAAGTATGCATGCTCTTTTTTTTTAATACTGTGCTGTATTTTTCTTGTACTGCCCCCAAACTTTTTCCAAGCCATCCTACTATAATGAGTTGAGCCTTAGGATTATTGTACTGTGTTCTCTGGGGAGACATCCTTCTAGTTTGAATACATACAAGATTCACTCAGAAAACTGAGTTAGGTATGGAAATGTCTTTAAGAGATCTTTCTATATGTTCATAACTCTGTCTTTCTATACCTTCATCTCCACTAGAAAGCAAAGTCTTCAATATTCTTTATAGAATAAATACTATGAAAATACTGAAAAATCGCAAACTGTATTACAAACAGTAGCAAACAAAGGATAGAATATTAGCAATAACAAGTCAATTCACTCTGAATAACTTGGTGTTTGGCTCCTGGATTCAGAAAAGGGGTATCAAGGACAACCATTCTGTCCTGAGGTCTTTTGCCTGGCCAATATACATGAGCTACAGTAATTTCACTTATTCTCAGTGATGAGGTCCAGTTATGAGGAACAAGAAATGTTACTACTGCTTCCCTTCAGACCGTGTAATGAAAGGCACTTTAAAACTTGTCTAAGGCATCTTTTCAGCAACCTTAGAAATACCAGTAGCAGTTGATCTGAATTGCAATGAGTGTTCAGACTTATCCCAGCAGTTTTCTTTCTTATTCACTTTAACTACCTGAAATTATTTTATGTGCGGCTTTTACACATGATTCAGTTGACAAAATTCAGTTATGTCAATGCAGGGAGTTCGCTTTTTTTCTTTCTTTCTTAGTTTCCATATTGGCTGAATGAGTAGGTTATAGGAATGTACAGTAATGGAGTATGCACATGACTGGGTCTGCATGTCAGAGTGGAGAAATTTTTGAGTCCCAATTCTTCTGGAGACACATCAACAAGATGTCTACATTATCTACGTGACCTTGATTCCTCAGTACAATCAATCACAGCTTCAGTCATTTATTGTGGTTAACAGTAAAGGAGAAATCTTAAAAAAAAATTATAAAACACACAAACAATTTCATGAACAGAGAATAACTTTAGAGGTTAGGTATTTTGAGTTTACTATGTATTTGGGGCTGAGGGGGTGGGTGGAGAAAAAAATCGCAAGATTACCAGATCCTCTAAGAGCTGTTCCTTTTTTTGCCAAAACACCATCCCATGGGAATATGTTACTTCATTACTGGAGGTATTTCAAAGTCCCAGTGAAACAGGAAACAATAATGTTGAGATCTTTCCAGACATCACTGTCTCCTTTTTGTCAGGCTGCCACAACCTTGCACCTTTTTCAAGAGAAATCAGAGCAACAGCAACCACTGATAGCCTGAGCCTATTTGTCCCCATATAATGCCCATCTTGTTCTGAGCTTGACTCAAATGCAAAGAGGTGCCTTCTTTTATTTCTTCTCTTGCGCTAACCTAAGATTCAGTTAAGGTGGATACAAGTTCAGTATTAGTTCTCCCATCACTTCTTCAGTCAGCTAAAAGACCCAGCTTTGTCATTTCTGTGAGCTGGGATCACAGTTCAGAGGCTCATTGTCTCTCTGCCCCTCAGTGCCCAACTAATGAGCTGTACACCTTTATGTTTGCATATAATTTTGCAGAGGTTGATTGTCTATATGCACTTAGCCTGGCAAGCAGCTTCCATTCTAACACACTACATCTGCCTTTAGCTTTGTCATGGAAAATTAGACAGGGAAAGCACTGAAGCACAAGCTTAAATCTGTCTCTATGGAGGAAAGCACTCAGACATGTGCTTAAATGTAAATATGTGCTTAGATCCTATCATTAAGTCAAAGAGACTCAAGTGCATGCTTCAAGTTAGGCATATGGTTACATTCTTTTTGAATGGCAATGCTTTCCTGAATTAGCACCTTAACTTGGCCAGGAAATTGCCACAATTCCTACAAAAGAAAGGAAATATTTCTGCAAAGTCCAAAGGCACACTGTCAGAGGTCTTTTGAATTATAGGTCATATAAAAATATGCTGATTTTAAATTTGAATTTCTGTCTTAGCTTTTATTTTCATCTGTCTAGCATAAAAGTGATTTGTTAGCACTTAAGCTTTCAAGACTGGTCATTTACAAGGCTACAGTTAACACCTTGAAATGTTATAATAAAGGATAAGTAGGTTTCTGGAAAAGCTCTATAATTACATGTTTGATACCAATTGCTGACTCTTAAAGGTCATGTATGAACTCACTGAGGTACAGTTTATCTGACCAATGGCTGTCAGGAATTGCTCACATATTAAACTTGTGCTGCTTGTTGGTGGAGGCATGTATGACCAAACTAGACAAAACTCTTAGCAGATCAGATATATCATAGTCTCAGTTTCCAGTCAGTTATAACTCCTTCGAAATAAATTAATTATCTGTATTTGGAGGAAATAGATGGTGATGAGGTTAGGATCATATTAGTACAGATATCTGGGAACAGATCCAATTCGTATGGCTCTTTGCTGTTCATGTTCATGTTGTTTAATCACTCCTACTAACTTGTAGCTACGTCAAAAAGAATTTTTTCCTTTGGCACCAAGTTTGATGAAGATCAAAATCAAGTGCTGTAGGTGTGAATACATGCTGATATTGGTTAACATAGGTCAAATGTATTTCAAGCACTGCTCTAACAGTGCTTCAGTACAGACTATTGTGCTTCAGTAACTAGGAGTACTGCCTAGCAGGGCTTTGCTCACTAGCATGTTTGTAGCCAATTTTATAGTCACAGCAGTGTAAGAGATGGTCCTCACACTTTCCCAGGTTAAACTGAGTGTATGTTAGACCCTTGGAATGAAAATGTGAAAACAAAATTCATTTAAATTCCTATAGATGCCATAATGCTCGGGGCTTTTCCTTTGTGGAGCAAAGGAGGTCATGGCAGCAGGTCAATGTTCCTGTTCCAAAGTATCATTTTCTACCTTTGCCAAAGAGAAATAATGAAGAAGTTTTGAGTGTTCAAGACTGGGATTTCCTGTAGGTTGTTCAGCTATGGCAAATTTTCTGCAATCAACCTCTTGGTCTGGCAGCTGAAAAACAAGGGCAAGAGAAGGTGAATTACACAGTCAGTGGACCTTCTTTTTTTAAGGTTGCTGAGTGGCTTGCCTGGCTTTCTTTGCAATCCTGTAGGCTCAGACTGCAGTGACTGGTTTTCAGTCCTCTCAGCCCCAAAATGACTGGGCTTCAATGATTTTGCCTCATTTTTCCTTGATTCACTTCCCTCTGCATACCCAGGCTTTTTCCTAGATCTCCAAGAGGGAAGCAAGGAAGCTTCCCATTCCACTGAAGGTGTTCTGCCCTGAGGAGTGTGTCCCTGATGCTGGAGGATCCACAGAAAGACAGAGGTTTGGATCAGAGGTGGTGGAATAATATAGTAATGCAATTGCAAAGCTGAGCATTAGAATTTGCTCCTGAGCACACTCAGGAAATCAGTGATACTGCTGCTTTGCTATTTGAGGGATTTTATGTGAGATCAAGTTGATTAATGTGTGAGAGATGTTTAGACAAAACTGGTGAGTTGCAATGTGGAGTCAGTGCCCCTATCAGTAGTAACTTGTGAATTGTACAGTTTCTCCTATAGTGTTTTCTTGATCTCGAGTTATGTTTTTTTTTTCTTTTAGAGAGATACCATCAGCAGGAGGCTCAGAAATGTCAACTGTAATTAAAAATGTAATTTTCAAAGGCATTTTGCAGTTTATTCACATAGTAAATGGTTTCCTGCCCTCTGAACTTTCAGCCTGCTGAGCTGAGCTGAAGAGTTAGACATTTTCTTAAAATCCTTGCATTCTCTCACAAGTGTAACGAGGCACTTGTCAGCTGCACAAGCTGGCAAAGAAGAGTTCATCTAACGGTGTAGAGCTTGAAAACATAAAAAAGGAGTTTGTTTGTTCACCAGAGTTTTCAACCCTGTCAAATTACTTACTGAAAATTCCATTCTGCCCTATTTTAATATTTTAGTCCTTTGTTACTTCTCTCATTCCTTTATTTACTTAAGGCATGACTTACTTGTTTCATTGTCCAAATGAAAATACAATCCTATTGACCTCTACTACCATCAAAATCTGTCCTTTTTTTCCTGGTCTTTGATACCCTGGATCTGTTGGATAGTTAATTATAATTTAGATGGTTTCCTTTGTCTGGTGTCTGATCACCTATCAAGCTAAAATAATCTTTCTTCATAACATCTCTATGTAGAAAGGAAGTGTTACTATTAAATATTCATTAAACAAGAGAAAAGTTGATTCCAGAGCCCAGTGATTAGGACAGTCACCAGGTTCATGGTATCCTCAAGTCACTCTTCTGTCATTACTCATGCAAAGTAATTGAGCAGTTGGGGGGACTGTTTTATTCAAAGAGAATAGCTGGTTTTGAGCTCTTCTGGGGATGTGGAAGGTCTCAGGTCCAGTTTGTATCCCACACTAGGGTTTGAATCCTTTTCTAGGACCTCTTGTTTAGGGCTAAATCCCTACCTAATTTCCCTGTACTCCCAGATACTTGTTTGAAGGTTCAGTAAAGCTCTGCTTTATGTTGCTGGCCTATCCTGACTCTGTTGCCCAGGCTAACAGATGAGACATTTTAAAATATTCTTCTGACCATTGTGAGAATGCCTTTGTGAAAGCTGAGCAGTTTATCAGTTTGCTGGGTGGTATCAGTGGTTAGGTGGATTTGGCAATTCAGACTGGCAGCAGTGCAGAGGTTTATGAGATTAGATGGGAGCTGAGCAAAGGTTTTGAAACCTGCCAAAAATTTACATGATAGATGGAGGAGTCTGCTACCTTGGAAGAGTGAGGTAGTTCTTACAGGCTAAATCTCTTACCAATCCCGGAGATTTATCTCATGGATGAATTGTCCAGAGAAAGGGAGGTGAATACTGGGGGAAGAAAGACATAAATACAGTGCATTGTAATTTGTAGTAGCTATTAAAGACAGTGAGTGTAGTGCATTAACTGAATTAACAAGTAAAAGAAGAGGAAGGTGAGTGGAGAGAGACTGTAATTAACAAGAGCTACTGGCGATTACCATTAAGATTATTTGTTTATTGTGTCTCTTTTCCGTGACTGTTATTTATCTTTGTCTTTACAGACTTCACACTCTAGAGCAAGGATTGTCTTCCTGTGCTCAGAAAATATGCCAATGTAATGTAAATTAACTTTTGTAAAACACATACTATACAACTCTCCCCGTCCTTAGCTTTCAGTGTGAAAGGTTAACTAATACTCAAACATTAGACATATATTTGAGCATTCCCTTTGTAGAACTGTTACCAAAAATGTATCAGGCCAGTCTCACATCTAGTAGAAATCTTGGTGCTTCTCATATGAGGAGTTCAGACTTTATGTGGGAAGACAACCATGAGATTTTGACCTTGCAGTGTGCTGCAGATGTGTAGAGTTTTGTACCTAAAGTCATTGGCACTGCCAATGGCACTGCATGCTGGAGGGCCCATTGAAAGACTTACAGCATCACTGTAGCCTAAAAGACAAGTTCCAAGACAAGAAATTTAGTATCCTGTTTTTTTTTCATATGTGCTTGATTATCCTTTGAAAGGTTGCAGTGCTTGAGGTTCACATCAATCACTGATTTTGCAAAGTGATTCAGATTTGCTCTGTAGCTGTCAGTCACTGTGGAGGAACTGCTGGGCAGGAGTGGTGCAACCCATTAGTCAGTGAGCAGCCTAAGTTCATTAAAGTACTATGTTGGTCCACTAATAATAAGTACTGGATACCCTATTGTCTACTATATAAGAGTTGGCTAAGAAAAGGGATCATAAAGGAAAATGTTGCTTTATATTTAATACTTGTCAATGCAGTTTTAAAGATCACTGAGACTGATTTAGACTTTGCATAGTTTTTGCACTTTAGTGATTCATCTTTTATTTACATCAATGTACGAGGGAGAGGAATCCATTCTAGTCTTTCTTCTAATCTATCTCCTAATAAAGACTAGCTAAGAGGGCCTTTGAGGGCTTATCTTACTTCCTGCAACACCTTATATTTGATACTTCAGAGATCATGAAATTATTAAAAATTAAGCCCAGTCTGTTGATTCAATGGCACCCTCTGGCAAGCTGACTGAAGTGCTAGGGGAATATTTTATTAATTTTAAGTGAACCACCAATTAATTTAATGTGTAGAAGCCTTCTAGTGCTGAGTGAGAACCCAGAGGTTGGACTGTGTAGTTTTCCCATAGACCTTCCTAATCTGAGATATTTTAGTTGAATGCCTGTAACACCTCTTTCTAGGAGCAACTTCTCTGTCCCCCAGTAACCTTGACTCTGGGTATCCATCACTGCCCTCATTTGGACACACTAACAAAGAGTTTGGAGGTTTCCCATCAAGCAAAGGAATTTTTATGATGACTAGGCTCAGTGGCTGGGTTGAGCTCCTTGATCTTCCTCATGATATTCAATCTCAATGCATTTATTGCTCAGCAGGAGTTCTCTAATTCCAGTTTAGATAGACTGCAATAAATTTCCAGAGGAGAAAGTAATATACTGACTTTTAAAAACTGTATTGATGTTTAAAATCTCATAACTGCAAGGCATTTAGCAGTGTTTGAACAATGAGATTGCTTAATCGACTGATTGTACTGAAACATGTATTTCTATAGATCTCTCATTCACATTTCAGCTTTAGCAACAGTAAAGTCAGTTGACTTTCACTCATACAAAGCCCATTTAAGACTCTAGCCTAATGACCACTGCATTGTTTTGGTTTTTTTCCCAAGATCTTCTTGGATTTATTTCACTAAATAACAAAAAGAAAAAAAAACCTGTGCTAGAGAATTAAGTTTGATTAGATTTATGAAGTATGCACACTTAATTAAACTAATCCTGTGTACAGAGGCATTTCCACTGTAGATTCGAAGTCTGTCCCAACCCACAGCATAAAAGGGACTAAATCTGTCCTGTATTGTTTCTCATTGGTGAAGTCTTTGAATGGCTCAAAATTTCTTTGAGATAGAAAGAAAATAAATATATATATATATAATTGCAAAATTTCTGTTGTTTCGTCAACTCTGCAACTAGAAACACATTTAAACCATGCTCCACAGAAACTTTGTTTTGCGATGTCTTTCTTCATCGTCTGTGCTGTTTGTTTTAAATTTTTATTTTTTTTTTTTTTTAAATCTGAACCTCTTGCCCAAACAGCTCTTGACTCCTATTTCAATTACAAGAAAACACCCTTAGGACACTACACAAATTTGTCAGCAACATGTTGTCACTAAAATGCTTCAGTATTAATCATGTAGGTGTTGTCTTGGGCTGGTTGGAATCTAAAAATAATGTGAAGAAAGGGGAGAGTTGTGGTTTTAGTGGCCCTTTAGTGCTGCAGCAAATTGCAGTCTGGCATGTTTCCCTTCATAGGTCACATCCCTCCTTTAAGAGTATCCTCATCAGTGCCATTTTGGGGAATCTTTGAACGTCTCTGCACAGCATGCCTGTCACTGCAGTGCTTTGCTGAAAGTATTAATTCCCTGAAGAACAGTCAATGATGAATTTGTGCATTTGGTTTGGGAAAGGATGAACGTGAGGCAGGGAGCCAAGGAAAGGGGGAGAAGTTGTTTCACTCTAAGAAAGTATAGAAATTATGCCTGGCTATTGGTTCACATAATTTACATCTTGAGGGTGTCATCCTACACAAAGCTTTGTTTTACAGCAATTTCCAGTGAAATGTGGCTGTCTTTAAAGAGATTGCTGAGGCAGAGAAATAGTTCAGAAGCTGGACCAGTGCAAGGAAAGGATGAGTTAGGTATACTGATGCAGGTTCCTGCCTCAGGGACATGACAAAATAGCAATGTTGGTGTCCCACAGTATAGTTCACTTGCCTCAGCTTGGCAGTTTGCTGGAGGAGAAGCTGAATGGATTGTCCTTGACACAAGACTGGGTGGCTCTCACTGGCACAACAGCTTCTCCTCCTCAAGACTCCATGGGCTAATGCACCAAACCCTTGAGGCTCAGGCTGTCCCAGGAAGAAATGCACAACCCCTCCAGCATGGTTAGACTTGTGCAGCTGGTGCTGAGGTAATAGCCTCTGCCTTGCACAGCAATGGATGAGTGAGAGGGAGTGTCTGGTGGCACTGTGCACATGTGTACCTGTGAATGCTCTAGCTTATTAGTCTGTCCCTACGAAAACAATTAGCAATGTCTTTGGAGCTGAGCATCTCTTGGAAAAAATAGTAATCTAGCATGTCTTTCCAAGCTCATCAGCAGCTGCAAACTGCTTTTGCTGGGCCTTCCCTTTAGCCTTATTTTGCCCAACACCCTTTTGATATTTCACCATTCCAATCTGCAGCACCCCAAAGTCCTAGCACATGGTGCAGGGAGCCATGAGCTGCCTGGGCACAGAGGGAGCCCAGGGGAAGAAGAGCTGATCCGTGTAAGACTTGTGTGGTCATTTGATCCCGTACAAGACCTACTTATCTTCCACAAGTGACTAATTTGATATATTTTATTAGAAATCCAGTACTTGTAGGTATCACTTCTGTTTATCTCTCACAGTAGTCTCTACTTCTGTCCAGGTGTCCTTGAAAACTGAAAATGGGAATTATCTGCTGTAGCTTCTCATGGTGAACTTACATGAAAAGGTGCTTCTTTTGCTGCAGAAAAGCTGTGAATTGTATGTTTTTTAATATCTTTTGATCGTAATGCAGGGAGTTGGTTGAGTATGAGCTACCAGGTCTCACAACTGAAACAAAACCAAAAATATGCTTGCCCATGAGAGGAATATCTGGAGGGTAACTGTCATTATCTGACTGGAAGCTGAAGGGCTAGTGACCCCTGGGGAGAACAGGGGAGACTAAGGGAGATTTTTCTGACATGGACAGCCTGACTAGATACATTTCACTCTCAGAAAAAAAAAAAAAAGCCTATGCCCAGTTTTATATGGATATATGATATATTTTTTATACTCTACCTACCTGGACTGCATACTTTCTTGGCTGCATGCATTTTTCTGCATAGTTTTTGAATAAGAAATATTCATGTAGTTGAGACTTGAAACTTGGAACTGAATAAACCAGAGCCACGAAGTCACGTTGCCTTCACTTCAAAATATTGCCTAAAAAATAAGAACCTCTTCTCTTTACAGATTTATATTGTAATCTGGACATCAAAACCTGTCTGAAATTGTTTTCTAAGATTTGTTATAGAACTGCAATTCTAAAAGAGCTTAAGATTTCTGTCACTCATCTGCAGAGAAAGCCTGGTCCCAGAATGCAGTACATATCCATCTCACTATGTATAACAAAATGATGTTTCTTTATGTTAGACAGAAAAAGACAAAGAGAGTGCAAGGGAGTTGTAGATCTTCAGTAACAAAAGTATTAAAACATATCCATATTTTCCATCTGTCATATTTACTATTTAAAGCTGTTCCACTGCTCATCAGCAGTAAGCTTTACACCTGAATTTCAAATATGGCCAGATATTCAGCCAGTAAATGACATAACTTTTTCGATTTCAAAGGAGCTATGTTAATAAATGCAGAGGGTTGCCTCTGTATTTAATATATATAGTTTAATATAAATAATATATATATTATATAGTTTTGTATACAGCCCCTTGTCTTAGTATAATTTAAAGTTCTTTTTCTTTATTCCTGTGTGAAAAACAAAATACAATGTGTATCACTTCGCTCAGGAAGTGTGCTGAACCATTAGGAGAAGCAGAATCAAGGATGCTGAACGGCTTATGCAAAACAAAAGTGTGAAATGCAATTCTGAAATACTCTGGAAGGAATGTGAGAAAGGAAACCTGTGTGGGTGCTTTTCTGCACTCTCAGCTCATCTTCTTTTAAACAAAAATGTCACAGGAGGATCTTTTATGCAGTGCTGGAACACTCAGAACTTCATACAGACCTGATGTGGGACAGGGAAAACTCTCAGTCAGTGTCCATATGTGTGTGGGGCATATTTTTGCCTTCTGCCACTGGCATTGGCATATTGATTCTGTCCCTGACTAGACATTAAAACTGATGGTCATTGAAAATTGCATCCTTCTCATAGTAGTGCCGTGCACTTGCAGAAGCAGCAGGATAAAATAAAATAAGTCCTCTTTTATGATGGATTTTGATGTTAACCAGTAGAAACTGGGGTAAGAGGAGGGAGTGGGGAGAGCTGTGGAGTTCTCAAGTAATTATCCTCTGTCTGTGTTACTGTGTGTGTGTGCAAGTCTATGCATGTAGGCATTCATTCTGTCATTCCCCATTTACCTTTTTTTCCTTATAAGGGAAAGAACCTTCCAATGTATCTCCCGTGTTAGAAAGGGATGCTTTTGCCATGTCATTCCAAGAGCTGGGTGTCTGTGCAAATACAGGGGACTGAGAGAGATCTACTTTACATTTTAGGGATGAGAAACAATAAGTACTGTCTTGTAACTTACCCTGCTAGAGGGACTGACCTCCATAACTACTCCAGTGAATCACATAGGCTTTTAGGGCCTGGCTCTTTAAAAAGCTGGACCTCTATCTACAAGCATGGCTTTTAGTGTGTTTTGTGGGTCAGTTTTAGGTGTTGAGCCATTGTTACTTTCTCAGGAGTTGTCCCATAAAAGCCAGGAAATTACATGGCCCCTGGGCCAGTCCTTCTGAACCTCATATTAATTCATACAATGGAGGAAAGTAGGAGAAATAATAGGGTGGAAGAGAATGATATGGGCACTGCCTTTGGCAAAAACATCTCCAGTAGTTTTGATGTGCATTTTCTTCTGATTTTTCCTCTTGCTGAATTTATTATATTGTTGGAACTCTTTCGAATTAGAAGAAAAGAAAAAAAAAAGTCTTTGATTAATATCTGATTTGATTTGAGCTTTGTCAATGATGGATGCATTGAAATATTCCTGTCAGAGTGAGTAAGAGTGAGGTATTTCATTAGAAGCATGGCATGCAGCCTTCTAAAGAAACACAAACCTTGCATATCGAGTTTCAGAGCTGCTTAACCAAAAGTAAGACAGGACATGAAATTTTCCATCAGCTAGGAACTGTAAAATTAAGTAAAAATGGAAAGAAAATGTTCAGCCTCTGACAAATCAAGACTGTATACATTGGGAATATTACAATAACCCTCCCCTACTTAATATTGCTACCTTTTTATTCTTTTTTTATTCTTTATTTATTTTTTATTAGAACAAAAAAAACCCCAAATTTAGAATATTTCAGAGGTCCCTCTATCTGGTCTTTTATAACATATGTACTGTGAACAGGACTCCAGATCTACAGGTGGGGAAAATTGAAACAATTACTCTGAAGGCAAAATCTCTGTTAAAAACTGAAGTCAACTGAATTACACTTGATGAACTCAATCTGAAGACCTGGTGTAAGACTTCAGCGGACTTTTAAAAATCTACTTTCTAAAGTAAACTTTCCTTTTTATTATTTGTTTCAGTTTTTTTGTTTGTTTGTGTGTTTTGTGTGCTGGTTGGTTGGTTGATTGTTTTTTGTTTGGTTTATTTTGGTTGTTGTTTTTGTTCTTGGTTTTATTTTTTTTCCTACTTATAATACTTTTTTTTTAGGCTTCACAGTAGTTGCTCACCATAAATACAAATCAACCATTGTCCATTCCTGATTTACTTATCCACACACCAGGACAGCAAGTTAATTGCAAGAGTTCCCTGTGGGGAGCAGTGAACTTAAATATGCCTGATGTATACTGTTTAGGCAGCAGAGCGAAGAAAGGCACAAGTCCTGAAGAAAGGCACGAGAGTGGAGCTGGGAGTGAAAAACGATATAAAAAACAATTCTCCCTGTCACGGGCCAATTGACTTTGTAAATAATTGCCTTGCCCCTCTGGGAGGCTCAGGGGTAGGAAGGAATTTAAAGACTGTTCATTTCTCTATGGCTGGGTCCACAGAGTGATTCTGGAGTTTTAGTACTTTTTAGTGGAAACAACAGTCACTTAGGCATAGCTCATAAATGGTCTTTTTCTCCTAAATGCCATGTAGGGGTCCCAGATCCAAAACCAAAACTTATTCTCATAGATGCTTGCAGCTGCCTCAGCCTTGCAAATAACTAAAGAATATGAAAGCCAAAATTCTTGCCAGTAAAATTAGCATTTGATCTGCAGCCTGTGTGTGTTTTGGACTTGACATCACTAAGCGGTCTGGTGCTTTACTTGGGCCTCTTTACCTGGTTAGTGTCTTGTTATCTGGAAAGGACAGGGCTTTGATCTCTCAGCTGCTCTCAAAAACAGGCATAAAACATAGCTAACAGAACAAGAGCACCATGTTCTTTTTAGACAATGGCATGCCGAGTAGCACAGTGTGTTTAAGTGCCAAAGTCCAACCTTTAGCTTCTCCCAGTGCCTGTGGGGATTTGAACTCAGCAGAATAATCGTGCTGTTAGCAGCATGATTCTATAGAAGTAAAGTTCTCAATGTGTCCCGCCAATGTCCATCAGTGTGGTATGGAGAAATAGCTGTCTGGTCAATGTGAGACAGTACTAGCACTAGGCACAACAGAGGAGCTTTTTTCCAGTTTCTGTGAGGTGGAATTTATATTAAGCAGTCAGTGCAGCAAGGCCTGGAGATTCATGACATCTCTTGCTTTCCCCCTTTCTTTCTGTTAAATACCTAGTTATTCCATGCAAGGATGGAGTCCCTCAGGCTCTGGTACACATTGATGGTCTGTGTTCTAGCAGCTAGAGAGCTGTGGATAAGATGGGTAGTCCAGTATCTTCATCCAGAAGGTGGATGTTAGCTTTGTCCTTCATCTTCTGGACACCAGCTGTGGAGCAGTTGGGATACAGTAATTATGTTCAAATCTTCAATTAAGCTCAGCGTGTGAGAGAGGTGGATCTTACTGTAGATGGGAAGAGCACAATCTGAGTGTTGGGATGCTCTTGACGTATTCGAGATGTCTTCCTGCAGATACTTATGGGTCTGTGTCAATAATAAATTCGATATCTTTGAACTCTAGCTAGATTTAGGGATATGTGGAAAATAAATAGGTATTTTCAAGATTTCTGACTTTGAAAGCCTAAAGTGATGCTTGGCAACAGACGTAATTTCATTAATCTCTCCTTTACTGTATCTCAGCTCTTGAGATGTACTCAAATTATTGTCCTGAGCAGGAGATATATCTTGCTTCTACAAAGTTATGAAGTAATGATAATTTACTGTCTTATTGGTATCAAAGCAAGGAGAGGTAGTGCCTCATTTTTCTAGACAGCAGTCAGTAAGGGAACAGCCACCTGTGCTGATGGTAGAGGAGAGTTTGTTAACTATGATACAAGCAGAGATGAGATTTACCAGTCAGTCTCTAATCAAAGGTTTGCTTTAACAGATAGTAGGAAGGCCTGTACCTTTTCTAAAAAACCTTTGGGATCTGTGTTTGCGTGATTACCTCTGCATCCACAGGGGCGTAACATCTAAGATGTTGCATAAGAAGCCTTCATCACTACCCAGCAGTCTGTAACATCAAATATCAAGAGGCTTTCAATAAAACTACTGAAGTTGATAACACGCAAGGCCCAAACTCTCCTCCTTCTGTGCACTTAGTGCTTTCCTATCTGCTGCCCTTTGCATTGCATCAGAATCAGAACATCACAGCATTAACTTACTCCCTGCCTCAGGCTGCTGAGATCCTGACTTACAGAGCCAGCAGGGAATCATTTTACCTCCTCTATGCAGAGCAACCTGCAATGAAGGAGTGTTCCACTGTTTTTGGCCCTATGCCACAGCTTTGGGGACACCTCTTGAACTGCCTGTGATGACAGCAGACACCCTGCCTGCCCATGTGCTTATTCCAGGAATGGGAGTAACAATGGCCTGTGAGAGTTTGTATGATAAAGTGGAATTCGAGTGGGCACTGTGAGGTGGTTGAGAGATTTAGCTGCTGAAATTATTACAGGATCTCATCCCGTGTATCTTTGTTTCTTGTCTGTAATCAATGGAAAGTGGCATTTCTGTGGCTCATCAGCACTCTGTGAAGATGAGCAGCCTCTATGCTCGGTGAGACTGGTAATAAGACAGAAGTACCTGAGATATATAGAGCATTGCATCACTGAGTACATTTGGCCTCTTCTATTGATCATGATATAACCAGGCATTTTCAATGTGTCTTCATAAGTTATGCAAGGAGCACTTTTTGAAAAGAATATTGTATCAGTCAGTTACAGATTTTCTTGGTGTTTTCCTTTGTTCAAGGTTTGAACAGATTCTGAAACTATCACAGAATCAATGCTTCTCTGCAACAGCTATCACTGCCCATACACTGTACCCTTTTGTTTTCTCCCCACACTTTTATTTAATGTCTGAATATGAATTTACATGACAAATTGTAATGGTGCTTTGCAAGCTGTTATAGCCTGTTGGGTAAATGATTAACATTTCAAATACATTTATAATTTAATTTCTAAATACTTACTCAAAGGACTATAATGGCTCTATTCTAATTTATCTTATATTCAATCCAATTTTTGTAACATTTATTAATTCTTTTTATTCCTGATTCAGAAATATAACATGCCAATTAGAAACAGATTTAAAAGCCTATTTACTCCAAACTGTTTCATGCCATCAAGTAAATAAAACATTGAAAAAAAAAAAAAAACCAAAACCAAACATGATTATGCATAGTGAAATAAGTATGCTTACAATTATACATTTCTGTAGTAGACCATAACATTTAGCACATTGTCAGCTGGATTCATCTCTCATGTGCTTCCTTCAACTGTGTATTTACATTCATTTATGAAACTCAAAACCTTTCTCAGGTGTTTCTTCCTTAGTTTCCCACAGGCTTTCTAGCAACATAGAGCAACTGTGACTTGTGCTGCCAGACTCCTGATAAGGAAGTGTGGTGAACAGCAACTTCTGGCTGCTCTGGCAAGAAACTTGCCTACTATAGATTGCATGGACTTTTTCTCATCCTCCATTCAGACAGAGCTCTCAATATATTAAATAGTGTAGATTTCTTGGTTTCTGTAACATCCATCTGACCCTGCCACTGGTCAGAATTCCATACCTTGTTTCCCTCCCTCCCTTCCTCCCTCCTCCCCTTAAGAGAAAAGGATAAATGATTCTTTGCTCTCACCAGAGAACAAAACCAGAAGATAGATGCCTTTAAATCACCCTTGTGTTTTGCTAGGCCAGCAGCTGGGAAACTGGAGAACTCTTGTAGTATTGTTTAATTTACAGCACCCTATGGACGGTCCTGTGAACTTACACATGACTGGGAACCATTTTGTTCTAACTTCCAGCTATCAAACTCCAACAGTAAGTTCCAGACATCTCTATTTCCACATCTGGGGATGCATGTCTTGCTAGGATCTAGGGAGCTTGGGGTAGTTCTATTTAGCATGACTCCAGGACTGGGACTCAATTTTTGCTAAGTGAGAAGAAATTGTTGCAGCCATTCTTTTCCCCCATAGCACAATGATTCCTGACAAATGCTACTTTTCAATGTGAGCTGAGGCATGGAAAGTGAGGCCTATGTACTCTGTCACAGGATTCTATTGCATGTCAAAGCTTATATTGAGAAAGTAAGAACATGTACAGTTGTAGAACAGGCATGATCCTCTCCAGAGAAAGGAGGGAGCGTGTTTAGATAAATGATTTTGACTGCTAGCTGCTTTCTGCAAAAAGTAACCTCTGTGGTTTTGACCAGCTAGATCAGAGGCTTCTCTCATGACTCCACACGATCGTCCAACCAGCCCACATCTTCTATTATTACGTGCTGTAGGATAGCAACCAAGTGGAAACATGCTTTGTTGTGGCAGTACAGGAATATGAAATAATGCAGAAGCATTGGGGAACCCTGAGACCCAAATCAACTCAACCAGAACCCATTAAATGGCTTAAATTTTGTCCATCCATCTATTGATTGTACCTCTGTTGTAAGAACAGCAGTGACAGCAGCAGTACTGAGAGTCTGAACAGAATTATTAAAAGACACTGCTTAGCAAAGTGAATGGATGTGTAATAGGAAAGTCTTAAAACAATAAATCTTTGACAGCGCTGATTCAGTCTTTGTGAAATGACTAACTGATTGCCTGAGACTTTTAATGTCAAAACATCAGATTTTGCAGGTACCTGAGAAAAAGCATGCATTGTAATACTGGTGTCTTTTATTTTTTCCTGGCAGTAAAGAAATGCTTTCAGGTGTTACAAAAGAGGACGTGTGATATGAAAAATGGGGATAACACAGACGACAGCTCAAAGGGGAATGCTAATGTGTTACTGTGGGAATGATGATATACTCCCTGTGCATTTGTGGTGCAGTGGCTTTCTATACCCAGGTAGAGATGGCTAATTTATCTCTCTAACACATGACCTATATCAATGGCACAAGAGCCTGCTAGCCATTGAGGTTGCTTCATAAAAGGACACAAATCACTTTCCAGGAGTTTGAGGCCTGGAAGAAATTAGCTGTGGATGCATTCATGTTTGTCTTGCAGACTTTCCGGAACATGAGGGCACGAGAGAGTGAGTTTGCCCCCTCCTGGTTTGCCAGTGGCATCATAGGGTTTGCAGCTATGGTTCAACTACCTGTAAGTAAAGTCTTGCTGGTAGGCAGAAACAGTGAGGTGAATGAAGTACATTCTTGTGCCTTATTTCAGTCTAGACATGTAGAAAAGTAAGTTCACATAGCTGCCTTCATGATTCAGAGCACGGGTGAAGAGCAAAGAGCAATAGACAGAAAATTTGGACAGACTGGAGTCACTGTGCACCACCAGGGCTGCCCAATGGTGTCCTGCAGGCAGGGTGGGGGTTGGCACGACTGCACACAGGGCGCTTTGTAATGGCCCTGAGATCACTGCCACCCTGGCTACTGGCCCTGACCTGCCTGCATGGTTCCTCCCCCAGCTCTGCAAAGGCCCATGAGACACTGCCCTACCTAGCCTGAGGTCCCTTGTCCTGGTCACTATCTCCAGGTGCCTTGGCACTGCCTGAGGCTGCCCTGGCAGGAAAGACACTGCCCGTGCCGTGGTGCCCCTCAGCTGCTCACTTGCACTGCTCCTGCTGCCCCTTGGCACATTTATTGGTGCAGTTTCATCCTCAGTGAGCAGCAGGACATGGGTGGTACATCAGACCTGGCTGCTGCAGACTGTGGGGACAAGGACTTGGGGCTGTGAACTGTGTGACAACAGATGCTGCGGTTCAAAGACTATTGGACCTCAAGAGCTCGGGTGCCTAAAAGGTATTCAAGGGTCCTCCAGAAATATTGCAAGGCAGGTTTGCAAAAGGCAGAATAGAAATGAGCTGAAAGCTAATTTCCAGCTTTTGTTAGGTTATAAGCAAGGGAATAAAACCAATCACGTTAGTGTACAATGTGCCTTTGTCCGTAATGCTCTGTACCGATGCATAAGAAACGTGTGCTGCGGTGTCTTTGAGGTAGATTCTTTGTACTACATATTAATGAATTTCAGTGCAGGCTTAGTGCTAGAGGCAGCCTGAGAACTGGAAAGGGGAGTGGGAAAGTCCAAGAAGGCATAGGGCAAGAGAGGGAAGCAATTTTGAAAAGGGTGAGGTGTTAGCTAGTTTTTCAAAGAGGCTCTTCATCAAGCTGAGAAAGAGAGAGCAATAAGGGTAAAGTGTAGTGAATTCCAGCAGTAAAAGTAACAGGATACTTTATGAGCATACTTGGACTTTTCGTTCTGCCAGCTTTCACTGCTCCTTAGTAAACAGACTGAAGAATACAAACCTGTCTGTTTCTGTGGGACCACAGAGGGTCTGCTAACATTCTGATTTACTACCAGCATTTTGAGGAAAACTGCCAGCTGCATTCCTCAGAGGTAGAGAAGACGAGCAGAGCAAAGAGACAAAGGCAAGTTCACAGCTGACAGTGTCTCTCTGAACATCGGTTAGTAGCAATGCCAGTGCAGCCTTGATTGGGCTTTAATTGTCAGTCCTTAGCCTGTTCTTTTTTTGACAGTGGCAAAACCACAAGACAGACTTCTCTTCCCTTACACACTACAGTAGCAGAGGTGAAGGAAGGACCTTGTTCTTCCTTTTTTTTTGGATGCCTTTTACCACATTCCAGAAAAGATTGACAGAAGAGCTGTAGACCCTTCCCTTCTCAGTGCTATTCCTATTGCATCAGATCCTGCTGCAGTAAGGATCATCTCTCCAGACCCTGACTACACTCAAAGACTATAAACAAAGGCTGATATTCCATTTCTACCAAAAGGAAGTCCCATGTGTTTAGAGTATATTTTGCTATGCAAACCATAGTAGCAGCACTAAGAACTGTTTGCAGCAATGTTGCTTTTGCAAGAGGCTTGAAAGGTTTTGCACTATATTTAGCATGCACAGTTGCCATGTAAAACGTTGCTATCAGTATTTTTATTATTCTCCTTTGGAAGCGTGGCTTTACAAATTTGAATGCAGAAATAAAATAAGTGCTTTGCCACAAGTTTTACTTCACATTTTCCTTAATATCATCTTTAAAAGATATATTTTTGTAAAAAATAAATAAAATCAAGTGTTGTGCTCACTCCAAGAAAATTCATAGTACTTAAACATTACCTTAATAACAATTTATTTAAGGAAACATACAGGGGAAAAAAAAAGTCATTTGGCATAAGCTCCTTGATTAGGTGTTTTATTATTCACTCCCTCCACTGTCCATAAATAAGCCTTGCTGGCTAGCTACAGTTGGCTCTTTTAGCATTTGCAGTTATGGCAGTATGTAAGGCTGAACCCAGACATTACAGATTCTGCTGAAAGCCAGGTAGTTAGGCTAAGAGTAAAAACTTCCTTTTTATTTTGCATGTCACAATACATAATAGGAAAGCCTTTGTTAATGAGGGAAACAAATATGAAAATTAGAATTAAGACTGTTTAAAATGCAGGATTTAATATGTCTAAGAGTTATTAGTGCAACTCCTGCTGAAATCAATGGCAAGATTTAGCCTTAACTATCTGCAGCATTCATGTTTGTTCAGATGCTGAAGTGGAGCTGTGCCTATTGCAAATTGCACCTTTTATGCTCTGAAATCTAAGAAGATAAACTCTTTGACACCGAATAATATATGAATGTATTTTTTTCTTCAGTTGTTGGGGGGCTTCAAAGCAGCATGATACTGTGCTGTCTAATCTTGAAATCCTTGTTTTAATGAAAGCTGGTTTTCCCTTTCAAAGGTGTGCTCTTTTTAAAAGCACAGGAAGGAATCACACCCATGATCTCATGCATACACACACATATTTATATGTGTGCATATGTTTATATGTATATGAGAAGCATTGAATATGATAAAAAAGAGACAAACTTAATACTTTTTAACTTTTCATTATATAAAAAATCCAATATCATGACAATGAGTGTCATCTCTGATCTTTTTAAGATAAGAACTATTTTTCAGCGCTGAGTTCCTTTCTGGCAATTGCCTGTCATTTTGAGGAGGTGAGAGTTTCTATCAAATTTACTCTTTAAAATGTGGTAACTAGCATGCAATCTCTGTCTCAGATGTAACAAGTCTGACAATTAGGCTGTGGTACATTATGTGGAAAGGTTGATGGAGAAAAGGTGAACTTGTCTTGGTCTGCATCTGCAAAAGCTGAACCCTTGCATCTTGTTAGAGTGATCTTACAGCCAACCCTCAGAGAAAAGTATGCCATGCTCCTGTAGCACACTCATGCCTAACCTTTAGAAGGACCTTAGAGCCCAAAACATAATAAATTGAATGATTTAATAGAGAAGGTATATCACGTTTTTCTGTCGAATGTCACTTTAGCATTTAGAAACACAGGGATGGCAGTCCCAGGTCAGATGGATGGTCTATCTTGTCTGGTTACTCAGAGAAAGCTCAAAAAGTCAGTGAAGCAAAAACGCCCATATCTGGAGAAGTCTCTCCTTGATTCCTTACAACCTTTTGCACTTATATGTATTTGTTCCTATTCCAAGATCCTCTGTGTGTGCTGGCTCCAGCTGCTTCCTGAGGGTAGACCAGAGTAGATCCTGTGGATAGGACTGAGAGGTGACAGCCTGTGCTGGCATGCACCCTGGAGTCAAAGGTTCCAGGGATGTCCTTCTGTGTAACAGGTTCTGGGAACCCAAGCACGGCCAGCAGATTTGACTCAAATGGACATTTTCAAGCAGGCTGTTGGGAGATGATGCAGTCACCAGCAGAGCAGTCCTGATGTTTGGACCATGGCTGGAGAGGAGGATGTGCTGGGCTCACAGGTTCTACAGGCTCTGCTGTTTCACCTAATTGAAACTGCAGGCACTGTCTTTGTCTGTGGGAACGGGTAGTGTCCCTTCCTGTATCTCAGTTTATTCTTGGTCTCCCTTAGCAATGGGTTACTTACATACTTTGCTATCTGCAATGTATTTATGGTATATTCATGAACTTGCTATTGAATATCACTTGGTTCCTCTTTTAAGGCCAATGAATAAATGAATATGAAACCTTCATTCTTTGCTGCTATTTTTTGTTTTTTTTCCCAATACACATATCTAGTCCTTTTTGTAAGACTTCTCCAATCTATTAAGTTCAGTGCCAGGCTCCCAACAATGTAAACTAAATGAACTTTAAGGAATGATTGAGTAGGGAATATTGTGAATAAAGGCTGGACATCAACTTAAGACACCCACAGAAGTTTCTGTAAAACTAAACACAAACATAAAGGATGTGTAATAAGTTCCTACTTGTTTTTCTTCTCCATTTTCACTAAGAACTTAGAAAGGAATGAGAATAATTGAACAGCCAAAGCCACCAAACACTTTTTCAGCTCAGAATAACACCTGCTGCCTGTGAAACTGTCTCTCAAATAAGCTTCATTTCTGAATCACCAGTTGGGAAGAAGCCAAAGTGATAGAATTTAACAGTAATGTTTAACTAAAATATCTCTCTATGTTCAAATAGTGAGAAACAGCAATATTTATGTCCTTAATATAGCAGTATGTAACACATATACTAAACTAAAAGTGACATTTTGTTAAGAAAAAAAAAAGAAAGAAAAAAAATAAAGAGTTTGTTCTTAGGATGGGCTGTGGTTTCACGATCAGAATTGAGCTTTCTGGCTGCCTCTGCCCCTGATCTGGCTGGCTTCTTATGCTCAGTTGTTTCACATCTCTGTGTCTCAGTTCCTCAGCCTACCCACCTCAGGCTGGCAGTGTGTGCTGTGGCAAAGTGTGGTAGCTTTAACATGTGTATGTATACATAAAGTCAGACATTGACATTGAGCTGCCATAAAATAATGTTAATTATCTGAATGGCCTGAACAATTTCAAATCTTCAGGTGTTGAGTTTGAGGAAAGCAAACCACCAGCTTCTTGCTGAACTTCTTAATTATTTGTAGGTTCTTTTTTCTTGAGTTCCAAGGTTTTAAGGTGTGTTTTCTTCTTTTTTTAGTCCTCTCCTCCTCGATGATGAAGATTGTGAAAAATACTTAAGAAAAGCTGGGTTACCCCCAGATTTAGTTAAGGCTGTAATATAAAGCCCATATCATAATGAAATGGTGAGAATTTTGCAAACTGCTTACAATTAAAGTCACTCCGAGCAGTAGGGATTAAAAGAGCAGTGGCATTAAGAGAACAATTATGAACAAACATACACTTGCTTCTCAGATGGTTTACCAACACTTAAAACTTATCACTTAACACTTAAAACTTAGGGAGGGGATAAGGATAACCTAGTTGAAGTTTTCACACTGATTTTAAGAAAAGTGTAATTTAACTGTTAGTCTTTATTATTTCATTATGAAGCCCTCCAAATCTCATCTTTGAGACTTCATTACAAAGTCCAAGTTTAGCCTCGCTCCAGTGAAAGGTTTATGTACCTTTCAAGTACTATTAGGTAATTTGCATTTAGCAAATAATAGACACTTTGTTAAGAATATGCTGTAAATACAATTAAGACTAAATCACAGGAATTGTAATTTGAAAGGCATTTAGGTTGTTATTTTTTGTGTGTGTCTTTTGATTGTGCTCAACTAAACTAAATCTTTTCTTCTTATTTCTCATTTGATGGAAATTTCAGCAAATATGTTTTGGAAAAAGAGAAAAAAAAAAGAACTAAAATATTCTTCCTGGTGTCTTAAAAAAAAAATTAAAAAATTAAAAGAGAGGAAAAGCCTTTGTCAGCTAAAATGTCTGAGGTTTGTAGGCTCTGAGGCCACAACAGACCATTTTGAGGAGGTAGTCTGACCTCTTGCATAACACAAGGCAAAAAACCTCCACAAGTAATTTCTGCATAAGGCCTATTATTTTTGCTTGAACTGGGCCATACTCTCCACTCTCATTAATAGTGTATCTTCCTAATCTTTATAAGAAATGCTTTTATACTAATAATGCTATTTATATAGGTTGTAAATCATCAGTATTTACAAGGATATAAAATATGGTGCCAGTTTTGAACAATTTGTAGTCTAACATTTCTTTGTCGTGATGTCTGACATTCTCTGGACTCTTTTCTGCAGTGTAGCACTTTTTATTTAATGAATAACATTTGGCAACACACTGTCTTAAGTTTTCCTCATTTTTCTTGCTTTTTTTCTTCTTTTTCCAAACTGTCTGGACTCATCTGAGGATTTGTTTTTTTTTCTTCTGTTGGGGGAGGGGATGCTTTTTGTTCTTTTTTGCAGTTTCTTTTTTTTAACAAATTTTATTTTATTTTTAATATATCTGTATGTATTTTGTATTATTTATAGGCTGTTTACCTCTTCCTTAACTTTTCAAATTATCCTTCCCCTTTTAATAAGATTCACCTGGGACAGTGAGCCAAACAACTCTGAGATCTTTCACTGAAAAAGAGAAGAAAAGCTCAGCATTAGCTCTCCAGGCAGTTTTCCTGGAGTTTGTCCAGTTCTAGCCTAAATTATCTTCATGAGACTATTGTTAGCAGTTGCACTGCTGCATTATGTATGATTCCTGACTGCTTCTAGTATGAGCAAACCACACAGTGTTTGGTTAGTGGTTTTCAATTTTATGCTAAGCTGTACAATTTGTTGGTGTTATTTAGGTTAATATGCTATTATTTTGCATATTTATAGCTCTCCCATTACATTTTTATTAATAATGATGTCATGTCTGGTAGCAAGGATCAATAAGGCTTCTAGTGTGTAATGTTTACATATTTATATTATTACAGTATAATAAGTCTCTTAGGCAGCTCCCTGCATTGGAATCACTTTGTAGATGTGTCTTTCAGGTAATTGCATGCCGACAGTGGCTGCTTCAAAGTGTGCTTGAAAGCACAGCGATACACTGTGCTGAGATGAGATCTAGCCAGGCACTATTGTACAGGCATCAGAACAGCCAATCTTTCTTCAGTGTCTGCATCGGAAAATAAATGGTGATATAATTCCTCCATTCCTACTTCTCTTTCACCCATTGTGTTATTTTTGCCCTTCCACAAGCAGTATTTTCTTTAGCATAATTCTGAAGAACGTTTCTGTGCTCTCTCTCAGTCATCCCTTCTAGAGAAATATGTTGAGCTTGCAGATGTGTACAGCACTTCTTGGAGGAAAAAATCAGGCCCTTCCATATAAAATTTCCCTTTTTACTCCCCAGATGCTTTATTTACTTCCCTTTGTACTGGCAGAAGGTTGATTTACTTGGTGTTCTATGCTGCAAAACAGCAGAAATACCAAGAAGAAAATAAATGTTGTCCCTGCTAGTGAGTAAACCACTTGCCTGCTCCTTTAGCACACCAGAAGGCCCATCAGTGACCCCGACCCAGCAGCTGAAGCAAGGGGAACACGCCTGCAGCTGGCTGCTCTGACCAAGACCCTTCGAGCAGAAGGGTTTGCTTGACACTCTCCCACTATGCTGCTGCTTCTCGCTAATAATAGTGATCACTGCAGTGTGAATGACTTTCACTGACTAATTATACTGAGCTAGATTGCATCCTGCTAATTCCTTAATGAGTGCAAGGAGCACTCTGTCTCCTGCTCGTCTGCCTGGTTGTTTGTGCAGGAGCATATGAATGTGCAGTGGTGCATTCAAGTGTGCAGAGACTTTTCCTGCAGTGCTGGCTAGCTGAAAGTGGCTGGGAAAAGTTGGAGTCTCCTCTTCTTACAATGGCTCTCCACCCTGCCCTTTCCCCACAGGCACATCCTGACCCTCCTGACCTAAGCTAGAATGAGAGTCCAGCAGGAACACTCTTTCAAGTTGAGGAGAGGATACACACTGGTACCCTGTGAAGTCTGGACAGTGTCAAAAGTTCATGCAAGGTAGGTGACTGGCATTGCCAAATCAAGTGTCAGAAAACAAGAGGATATCACAGGAAGTGGATTGAGGTTGTAAAAAAGCCCAAACAAACCATTCAAATGTGATTGAAAAAGAGGAAAATGAAAAAAAAGTTTTTTTATTTAATATTACAGAATAAGAAACAAGCCAATAAGGATAACATTTCTCAAAATTTCACTCTTGTTTTCCTTCCAAAGGCAACTAGGTGGCCTATAACAGACTTCTGTTCCTCTCTGAAAATGCTCCAGTTTCATGATGTTTTTACCTCAAGGGAAGAAATGTTAAACATAAATGTTCTTATTAAGACTCCAGAGTAGGGGTGAAAAGCTGGAACATGGACAATTTATATAAACAGATAAATTATCTTATTTTTCACTCATTCTTGAAGTGTTTCCCCTTAATGCTCTTAAATTTAATATCTCACAGCTTGAAAATTATGAGAATAATAATTAATTTTTCCACTTTATTATTTTAAACACTTAGAGCTAGCAGTTTCTAGACTTCCCCTACTGCCAGAAATGACTTTTTCCATTTTTTAGTAAAGGTAGATACTAATTTTCTTCAAGAAAGACATGTCATAGCACATCAGAATTTGAACTGAGTTTGGTAATCTGGCCTATGGCAAACAGTGACTGACACAAAAGCAGATCAAAAAACCTCCACCACCAGCACAACTCTATCAAGAATTGTACCTACAGATACATCAATGCCTCCTGGAGCAATAAACCAGGAGCACACATGCATCTGCTCTCTCTCTCCTATGCCCTTCTTCCTCCTAAAAATCATCCCTGAATCAGAGTTGTGCCTTCTTGCAGCAACTTGCAGGAAGCCAGTGATACAGAAAATCTCCAGCAGGCCTGGGTGCACATCCTCATCTAGTGAATGCTACTTCAGTGTCTGAGGTTGTTTTTCAGTTTTGATTTAAATAAAAATCAAATTTGCACAATGATTTGAATGCTTGTAGCTCTAGAGGGAAATGCAGAGCACAAATAAGCCATTGCTGCAGGCTTTTTTTTTAATGATGCATTGGTAATGAATCAAACACTAGTAACTACCGCAAAGATATAAAAAACTCTGGAATGTGAACTTGCATAGAGCTGTCTATTCACAAACTGTGTTTGGGTCTAAATTTCGTTCTTCCCTCTCATTCCTGAAAAAGACAATGCAGGTTGTAGTCATCTGGTTTGCTTATTTCAAACTGTGTTGACATTTGCTGGTCCACAGTATTTAGGCTAGGCCTTTGTCTCTTTCCCATGGCACTTCAAAATGACACAGTTCCTTTGGTTTGGTGTGGACACTCATGTTTCCTTTATTTATTATTAGAAAATGAAGTTTGTGTTTATGTCATTAAGCTATGGTTTAGCTGCTATTCCCCACCAATGTAATTTCAGGGTGTCGTGCACATATTTTTTATGGAATGCTGTGGTTTCCTTCAGGCTACAAATACATAAAAACAGGCTACAAATTTTTAGCTCCATTTGGTGCTGCTGAGGAGCAAAGCAGTTTATAATTTCTCTCTGCAACTCTCTGCTTTCAAGTACTGTACTCCTGGTTTGTTTTTCTGTTGTTAGTGTTATTCAGGTAGCACAGCACCTAGGATTCACACCATTGTCCTGACTATAAGGATCTTTACAGAGCAGAAGGTCACATTTGAATCTTTGTCTGTGAATCTGGTCTTGAGTTTTAGCTTCATCAGAACTGCCAAATCTGCATCTTCTTTGCACTTTCGGTGAAGTTGCTGATTCCGTACACCATAGGAACCCTGAAATCATATGAAGACCTTGAAGAAAGAGTGTCCTTCCAGTACCTTATCATGTGTATGTTTGAAGTCTCTGTTTAAGCATTTTTAATACATATTCCTACTATGACTAGTATGCTCCACTCACAGAAAACCTGCATGTAAGCAGCCAAGACAAAACTAAGTGAATGAAAATAATACATATTGTTTTCCATTCAAATGGTCAAAGAGAAAGCAAAATGCCTTAAATTGTGAACAGAGATGAAAACCCCTGTTCTTTATGGTTCAGGAGTACGCTTGCCATGCTCAGGACATGAGTGCAAGTAAGCAGAGACATCAGAGACACTACAGATCCAGTTTCTTATTCTGAAGAGGCCAAATGTCATTCTTCTGCATTGAAACTCTGAGACTGGCTATAAAAACAGCAGACATTGATCCTGTTCTTATTTTGTTTACGGACCATAAGAGAAGCTTATGAAAATGTCAAGTTCAGATCACTGAAGAATGAAACCCTCTCTATATTCTGATTTTGGTCTCATCCACACACTTTTACTCTGCCTATATCTCCATTTATATGGAAATTTTTCTCCTCATATTGCCATAGAGTGGAATTCAAAATAAAAATGATGTCTATAATACTGTTTAAAAACTCATGGACAGAAACATACATACACAAATCCCTACCTTTTTTTAACATCCCAATTGAACATCACAGATAGAAAGCTAGGTACCTTGTTCTAAAAAATTCATTTTCCATATCTGATTCTCCTATCTTTTGGATCTGTTTTGCTTTATCTCAGTAGTAGTGATTAGGATATGACTGATGTTACAGAAATTGAAATCCAGTCAGCCAAGCACATAAATACCCATCTTGGAAAGCCATTGTAGCAGCTGTGTGTTAAAATTAGGCCCATAAGTACCATGACATTTTTTGCGTGACAAATTGGTAGACTGACCTTTTAAGACTGTGAGTTTCAGACTAGCCCAACACCTTCATCCTGCTGGTGAAACAGAGGTTACTGTTAAAGTGTATTTATGAATGTCTTGAAATACTCGCTTTTCTCATCCTTCTTACTGTTGCCAAATCCTGCTGTACTCAGCTGTCCATCACAATCACTGCAGGCTGGTATCTCAGTGCAATTTTGGGATCTGTATTCCCAAAGGCTCATCCTCTTGGGCCTCCAAAGCTGCTCTGGAAAGGATACACTGCAGTCTGCACCGCAGTGTTAAGACAGCTTACTGGTGTCCTGTTTATCCTAATTAAGGCCCCCATAGTAATTATTTTCACACTGGGACATTTGGATGAAATTACAAATTTGTTTTCAGAGACAAGTCCTGGCTTAATCTGTTCTTCTAAGTCTTGCTTTTAAGCTGGTCTTCTTCAAACTTTTACTTTGTTACCTGTAAAAATAATACAAAGAGTTGATTATTTTTAATCCTGTAAACACATAAATATCATATACTACATATATTGGCACAGTTATATATTTACCATATCTATTATTCATAGAACATATATACTTTCTGGTTAAAGTGGTTGTTTGCTACATGGTCAAGAATTTGGTTGAAAGCAAAACAACAAAAAATCTTGAGTGATATAATTTAATCCTACTGTTCCAGAAACACTTCAAGACTATAATTCCTGATGTCCTTTTTTCTTATTTGGAGGTGGTTGAGGTGGGGTATTTTACTGTACTATATGCAATGAAATGCCACCTGATTTATCCAGACTAGCATGACTGGGACCCTAGTATTTCACAGGAAGGTATTTAACAAAAATATTGAACATAATAGAAGGAGAAAATATTATTAAATTCATAGAACTTTGGTGGGGGTTTTTTGTTGTTTGTTTGTTTTGTGTTTTTGTTTGTTTGTTTGTTTATTTCTTTTTAACAGGACCAAGTAGTATTAAACTACCTTTTTGATTTTAGAGAAACAGAGGCAATTTCTGATGGATGTCACAGTGGTGTATGACTAAGACATCCTGCATGGGTGCTGAACTCTTCCCTCACCTTTCTCAATCACCAGAAAACAAATTGGAAAAGTGGAAGTAGCAAGGTCAGGTCAGGTGAGTGCGTACTTAAACATTTCATAGGGTGCAGTGTGCAGAACAGTGATCTGCTCTCATGTTCCATTAATTCAAAGACAGCTGTCATTTATCTTTTGATGGAAGCTAGAGGTTGAAATGCTTGACACAACATATCAAGCCTAATATGGAAAGATCAGACCAGTGTGGGCCTAGTTCAGTAAAAGTGAGTTACTGTGCAAAGAGGTTTCATAATTCCCCTACTGATGTTTAACAGACAATTCTGACCACATTTCTGCAAATACAAACTGCCCAGCTATTGTAAAAAAAGAAAAGTCCAAGGATGGCATGGGGAATTAACCACATAATTTCTATTAGAGAGTATACAAATGGCATGACTAAATCCTTGTGAAGCTTCTTAAATGCTTTAGAGCTACATGTCCACAAAAGAGTCTTAAAGAGCTTTTGAAATGCAGGTAGGTAGGTGAAAAGATAAATAACTGGGGAAGTGCTGCTTTTTGCCTCTGGAAAAACTGGCTGAAAGATGACAATTCAGACATACCTGCTTCTTTAGTTGTCAAAGTATTAGCATCTGCAAGTCAATTTGGTGGGAAATACCATTGAAGAGATAAAAGAGAACAAAATCAAAAACAGTTTCGGTAAAGACTCACTCAATACTGCTGTGGATCCAAGAAAAAAAAGTGCTTTCTACAAAAACCAAAGTGTGTGTGGGGGTTGACAGCATGATGCAAAAGCAAACCTCTAAAAGTCGCATTTAATACAAGAAACTACACCATATGCAGTAGGAATAGCAGACGAAAGCAGCACAGCATGCTGCTGACTCCAGAAAGGTCTTACATGTGGCAAGGGGTTTAGCAGCATCAGCTGGTGCTTGTACAACCAAGTTTCCTACCCCTTCCCAGTTTGAGAATGAAAAGGACTTTCCACCATCTCTCACCATTTGGATGGGATTATGCAGGGTACTGTGTCTAGGCAGGTTCTCCTTGCTTCTGGATACTCAAACTTCAGAGGTCACAGCACTATGAAGACATTATCTCTCTGACACCTCCACCCTTCTAGTTACAGTGGTTTACATCTTACCTTTCCTCATGTGTATGAAGAAATTTTATTAATGGCTTGAAAAGAGGTGTTGAGAAGATATTTGTGTGCCTTTGTACAATTTATCTGTAATACCACACAGACCAAAGCACCACCCTGTGTTTCACAGAGGAAAGCTCCAGAGACCTTCTGGTTTGATATGATTTTGGGAACCACAACTCTGCATTTAGAGGGTGCTTTCAGTAATCTGTAGTGATAGAGAAAATATACAAGTTCAGACTTTCAGTGGTCAGATATAGGCTATGAAGTTTTGGTCCTAACTCCTCATGCTCATGACTCACAGTTTGTCCAGCCTGGTGTGGGTTGTCTATTCTAGGCATGTCATCTTGGTGAAGGTCTGAATTTGAACTCACAGTTTTTGACTCCTGAATTTAAAAGCTCCCAAGGTCTATATATTTTCATTCAGTCCTAACTCTGGCAGGAGAGCAGCAGCAGCAGAAATTGTTGACATGCTCTCAGTTCAGCTTCTCAACAGCTTCTAGAAACTTACTCTTGTAGCAGAAAAAAGTTCTGTGCTTGTCATTGCCTAAATGCCGTTGTGTGATTTTTTAAACTTTTCTTGAGTCCAATCATTTTTGAATCTGAAGAAAATAGAGGCAAAACATTTTTCCCTTGATAAAGAAAAAAAAAATAATTTAAAATATTTTCCTGCCAAAGCAAGAAAGAAATGAAAGTTGAAAGCAAAAGAAAAGCTCTGTATCAAGAATTGCCTTTGACTGCAATAGAGAAAAGTGGTTTTAATTGGTTCAAGATGCCTATCTCTCTTTTTATTTTCCCCTATTTCCTAAATCACATGGTAAGGATTAATAGTTTGGTTCGCTTTCTGAGAAACTCTTCCCATTCAGGTTCTGTTGAGTGTTTTTTTTAGTATTTTGAAATATATTGTTTTAAAATACTAGGGACATCCAGTGCTGTGGGAAAATCTCCTGTGACTCTTGTAAGATGTCAGGGAGGTCTAAGAGAGCTTCATTATACTCCTAGGAAAAAAACCTCACCTGTATGACTGAACACTGCATTCTTTGAGGAATGTGTCTTACTGGGCTATTTTTATATTGCTCCATGAAATACAATGTTCCTTGAAGTAAGTAAGATTAGTGAATCTGCCCATAGCAGCTGTTTTCCTTCAGCTACACAACCTCCTTTGTCCTGACTTTATGAAGGGTTTTCAGGTAGGAAAATAATGGAAGATGCTGAGACGGAGGAGAAGGGTGAGGAGCCTCCTTTTTTCCCTTGGCTCTGCACCTCAGATGTAAATGCTATTATTCTATTCACACAAAAGAAAGGAATATGTGCTTGTGTATTTCAGACACAGGCAGCAGCCTGGAACAATTAAAGGAGGAACAGGAGAGGCTCCTTGTGTTCATTTCCATGACTCAGCCATGTGGGGCTGCAGCACAGGATCCTGGTGTGTTTGAGTGTTTGAGGGTGGTGGCAGCAGGTGCAGTGCCTGGAAGGGCTGTCTGAGTGTCCTTCCAGGAGGTCTGTGCCTCTACACGACAGCACTGCCTTGGTGGTGTCACTGAATCTGCCTCTCAGAGGGCTGACGCCCTCCAAGCAGCTGCCGTCAGAGGTGTGTGGCATTTTTTGGAATGGTCTGCTCAGCAATTCTGAGTCCACTTGAAACACACCTCTGCAAAACAAACTTGGCTCTGCTTTAGACACCACTCCAGTTACGGAGTCAGTGTTGCAGTTTGAAGTGCTGAGCCAACCCGGTGTTTTAATTCAAATTTCATCTGAGCTTTCTTTGATCCTTCTCTTCTTAAGAAAAATAATCACCATCTTTAGGGTTTCTCTACACTTCTTGAGAATTTAGATCAAGGCTAGGGGAGACAATGGGTTGTTTTTTTTCTTGAATAAAAGTGAAAGCAAAAAGGTGGAAAATGTAGATATTTTCTTGGAACAATCTTGAGCCCTTTATCTAAGTTAAAGGCATCATATCTAAATTAATGTGGTACAGAGTTCCTCATGGTATTGTATGCACTCCTTAGATCTTAGACTCTCCGCATAAGAAGAAATCAGGAGCTTCCCACCTCCCCGGTGAGTGGGAAGGGATTGCAGTGAGTAGGAAGTTACCAAGTGTTAACAGCCAAGCTGATGCAGAGGAGGTGGCATGCATTCCACATTGCAAGGATGGAGCATGTTGTGGCCTTCCTGTTCTAGGGTAGAAGTAATTCCTTCACAACTGTATTTGTCGGATAGTAACAAGACCTTTAAGTAGAGGTATTATCTGTTCCTTAGGGTTTCTACTGAATTCAGTTAGAGATGGGCTGTTGCCTTTTTCTTACTGTTTTTGTACCACAAGCACTAAACGATGATCAAAGATTTATCTTTAGACTGGAGATTTGGTGAGATTCTCATAGTTACCTTTAGTAAATTAGGGCTAGCACTTAGCACAGGATATGCCAAATAGCTTTGAAATATTTATAATCATATTAATGTGACCTTGCCCTCCCCTCCCCCATACTTATCTATTTTTCTCACTACAAGAACATTTATTTTTGTTTCAGATTTTTCAGGTTTAAAGAAATCACTAATTTATATAGGGCATGCTCAGCGGCTTAGCATAATCATTCCCAGAGTAACATGATTGTCTCTATTAGCATAATTTTGCCTTTACTCATTACATGATTCATATTCTTACCATTTTTTTAGGAGTCACAATTCCCTACTTTATTAGATTTGTCTTTTCTGAAGAATTGTTCTAATTTTTTAAATCATTCCTTATTTTTCAATTTAACCTTCAGATGTGACATGGGAAATTTGCTTTCTTTCTGAGTAACTTGCCCTAACTGAGACTGTGACCTGAGTCACAATAAGTTATGTGAGGAGAAACTACAACTAAAGCCTATGGTTCTCAGAAGCTGTGCCCACACTTACCTTTCATTTTCGGTTCCTAAGAGATCGAGTTGCATTCTGATCTTTAATCTCTGCACTTTCACTGTTTCCTTCTACTTGTTAAAGGATTGTATCCCCCTTGCACCTTCCTAACTGAATCAGGAAATACATATTGTTCCAGTTTCAGACTCTGCAATGTGGGTGAGGGCATACAGACCTAAACAGAAGCTGAATGGACCGTTTAGCAGACAGCAGTTTCAGTTATCCAACTGCCTACACACAGAAGTCCAACCGGGCTTAGCTGACACAAACTATGATGGGTTTCTTCAGGCTTGAAGAATTTGCCATATCCTATTTTAGAACAGCTGCTACATAACTCTTGGTCATATGGTAGCCTTTAGGAAACTTCCTGTGAGGGGAAAGAAAACACCCCATCACTTGGAAGTCTTATATATATAAACATATTTAAAAAAAAATATATATATATATATAATATTCTTTAAAATTGTTTGAGGATGATTTCTCCAAAGGAAGTGTCATTATTTGGATGCCATTGGAAATCCCGTGTCTCACAAAACCAAGTTAAACAATATAATTTGTTTCCTACACACAAGACTTGTTAATTAAGGAGAGAGGAAGGAGATGGTGGAAATGCAAAACTTGCAGCCTTTGTTTCACTGCTTCTTACTTGTAAGGAACTGATTCCAGGAAAATAATGCCCCATTTTCTATATTCCATATGCAAAATATTTTTATGTTTTTAGCTTTGGGTCAGCCAAATACAACTGAACTCCTTTTCCCTAGTGCTAGCACATTTCTGTGTGTTGCTCTAGTTTTTACATGGACAGAGACTTGACAGAGTTCTCATTGTTCTAGTCACAACACTGTACTATCTGGTAGTCCCCCAATTGGTAGAAGGGGAGCTGTATTCCTTTGCTCAGTGGGACTCTTCAAGTGTGGTTTTTTGGTCACAATCACCAGCTGATTTGAACACGGTCTGGACCAGCCTCTGCTTGGTGTCAGGAAGCCCTCATCACTATCCACTGCTGCTGAATGACTAACAGCACTAAATTACAAGGAGAGAATGAAGTTTCATGGTGCCTAACTTCAGACATCTAAATTATGTTGGAAATATGTACTCCATAGAAAGGGATTTCTTCATTTTTAACTCTGAATTAACTAAATGAAAGGAATAGACTTAGGTGGAGTGACTACTCATTTGCCAAAGCAATCAATACCTCTGCCTCAATTGTTGAAAGTCCAAATGGTTTAACTGAAGCTAAAGAATCCTCTGCCCATCTTCACCATTGCAAAACTCCTTGTGTCCCTTTGTCCAACATGTTCAAAAAAGAAAAATAAATCTAAAGGGGCAAGAAGTGGCTTTTATCAGAAAGGGTGATGTTTATTCCAGTTTGGCATGGAAAATTGCTGTGCAGATGTCTTTGAAGAGTTGGGCTTGAAGCTGTTTCATCATCCAGACATTTACTTATTTTTTTTCTCAGAACTTTTTGAAGTCTGTGAATGTATAATTTATGATGCTTCCCTCTGTCTTGTGACAATGAATGCCAATGAAGCAGAAGCTTATCCTTTGAGAAGCACCTAAGTGAAGACCTCACTTAAACTGTAGTAATTCTCTGTTCTGTTTTCAGGATCCACAAACTTAAGCAGTTACAGCACTTGCACAGAATTTCCTGAGAGTGACATTTTGGTGAAATACAATCCTAGTGAATCTGCTGATCTCTCTTTGACTTACTATATGACCTGCTTTTTCCTGGCAATACAATTTTGCTGACACTGACTACTATTCTTACCCTCAGCGTTCATATGCTGCAGCTGGGGTAATAATGCCTGGTTTTGTTTAATTGCTTTCTGCCACCAGCACAGGTATCATACTGTAGAATTTTTCCAGACTCATCAGAGAGTCTTTCCCTCATGAAAAACACAGGCGAGAATGTGAGAATGTCCCTATGTAGGGATGTGGCTTTGAGCACCCTGATCTCATGCAAAATGTTCATATCCATGGCACGGGGTGGTTGGACTAGATGGTGTTCAGAGGTCCCTTCCACCCTTTCCATACCATTCTCTGATTCTGTGATTCTATGATCCTTCTTTTGTGCACCTCTGAGAAGCACCTGGCTTAGTCTTTCCTATCCCAACACACAATATTGCTGTTCACAGCAATTAAGGTGTCTCCCTAGCCTTCCCTTCTTCAAGCTGGACAAAGCCAGCTTTCCTAGACTCTCTTTGCATACTTTTTAAAAATTTTCCTACGATTGTATGCAAAGGTTTTTTCATTACATAAAAATCAGCACATGTAATATTCTTCTTTTGGATTATTACTATCTTTGATGTGAAAGGCCCATGTAAGTATAGATACAGTGCAACATTTCACAGAAATACTGCAAGAGAATTGGATAAAATCGAAAACTACATGAGCAAAAGCTTATTTTAGTTTATAGGGTTTTGCGATTTGGGGTTTTTTTCACACCTCTCTTTTAATAATAACATTGCCATCTCCACGGTGAAATGTGTTTGAGATCATTGGACGAAAAGCACTCAGTAGCAGCAGTGACCTCTTGCCAGCACGATGAAGAAAATGTTAATTTTTTCCTGTATTATTGTAATAATTATTTTAGAGAGAGAGAGAAATAGAAATAACTGGACTCCTGAAAGGTTTAGTCTACTCTCACAAACTGAAAATCTCTTATTTCTTTTCTGTGCCAAGTGCACTTTAAAGAAACAAGAGACCAAGAGCTACTTTGCCATCTATTTAGCTGTAAACAAGTCCCATGACAAAAAGGTTTGCCCTAGGGAGACTCTGGAGTTAGTCACCAGAGCCCCCCATTGTGACTTCCCTGATGACTTCACTTCTATCATTGCATACCGGGACTATAATGCCAGAGTGGCTGAGTAAAGCATACAACAAATCCTTTACTCCCCATACATACTGAGACAAGGTGTGCTGTAACTCTGTTATGTATGAGATATGATTTCCCCGTGGCAATGCCAAGCTGCTTCCTTCGACTCCAGGCCTGTTATCCCCACACTGGGAGCTACCCCTTTCTGATCAGTGAAACAAATGGGCAGAATTCAGCCAACATACATGTGAGTTCTTGCAGTGTTAGGGCCTGACTCTGGTATTTGCAAGGAAGCATTTGTTGACAAAGGTACAGTTCATCTAATACCTGGATAGGTCAAGGCTAAGAAATGCTGTTAGTTGGGTACATTCCAATCACTGCCACGGCACAGGAAAATATGTATTGTTATGTTATTGTGCACATGCTGATTGTAAGCTATCAAACACAGAGTCACACATCAATCAGGAAAATGGAGATTGACAAACTGAAACAAGTCAGATGTTTTGTGCCCATCTCTTGTGTACGTGAATACCAATTGCTTTGGAGGAAAGCAAAACTAAGCTTGCAGTTGTGCCATACATTGTTCCAGAAAATGTTGCCTTGTAGTGATCATTACATGGCTGGATTATGTCCTGAAACATGGGGGATTAAGTACTAGAAAGCTGAATTTAGTCATAAAAATGTGGATTTGAGTAGTGTGCATCTTTGTTAAATTTGTGTAGCCTTTCCTGTGTTCTGTAATCTGCCTTGATGTTGCAACACACTGCTAATAAAAAATGTGGGCAGAGCAGAAGGAGGAGAGGGTGTGTATTCACATCACTTACTTTTTAACTAGGTAATGGAGCTGTATCAGTGAAAAGGTTTGCTTCCCTGGGCTCCATGGACTGCTAATGGAGATAAATGGATTCTTCCCGAGGGGGACTTGAGGTGGAAGCACCACTCTGACCACTGCTCTTACTCCTTCCGGAGTGGAGTTGGTCTTTCTCTCTCTGCTGATTTCCCAGCCAACAGAAGCATTGACCTGCTGCCCAAAGCTGTCACTCCCACAGCTGACAATGGCTTGCACAATGCAATATCCTTTTCCACTTTTCTAAATGTGTGCATAAGAAGTGGGGCCATAGTCTGAATTTTTAAAGTATCCACAAAGGGCATTTGGGGAATGAGGAGTAAGAGTAGCAAGGTGAAGGGTAAATCCTAAGAAACAACACCTGAAAGTGAAGACATTGTATTTATCTGACTTGACTGCTTACATTGCAACTCTGTTTTCCAGGTTTCAATAACAATTCCATATGGCTGTGGCTGAACCATGTCATGCTACTTTTCCTGACTTTTTAATATCTAACAAAATGCTTTGAATCAATATAGCCAATAAGTTGTCTTGGTGATGTTATATAAAGTAATGAATGATTAAATAAACCTAGAGCTAAAAATGGATTTCTTAAAGATTTTTAATCCTATCCCCCTCCTGTTGCTAGATTTGTGCTGTTACACTTAGCTCAGTCAGTGCTGTTTAAAAGTACAGTGTATGTAAGTCCATGTTATAGTGATAGCTGGACCACATATGCTTGGCTTTGTGAATTGGCTCCATGTGATTAATTACAACACAAAGTACTTCTTCAGCTGGGACTGTGTGGATAAACCTGTCTGGTTGTATACCTGCCTTAGCCTGTTGAAAATGATTGCAGAAAATGTTAGGGAATGACCTTGTGAGCCCATGATATTTTGATTCATTTTAATAGTTGGGTGTAGAAGGGTTGATAAAAATGAGATAAGTACAGAAATAAAGTAAGCCAGTGTGGGGCACAGCCAGTATTTAACATTCCTTGTCTATATGACGACATAATTGTTGGTGCTAACCTCAGATTCTGTCTTAAGCAGATCTACCAGGATTTTTCCAGGGGAAGTAGTCCTTGAAGAATTTATACATCACTAGGGGTGACACTGTTACAAGTTAATCAATGACATGCTCATAGATGCTTGTATTAAAACTGATGAAATGTGAAAATCCTGTCTGCAGCTCCTGGGGGCCTTAGAGGCAGACAGGGGACCTCAAAGAATCTAAAAGAATGTGTGGTTCCCAGCAAACAGCTTTTCCCATCGTGCTTGTTTTCATGTGTACTCCAACAGATTTGCATCTTCTTTCTCCATTCAAGGAAATTTACTTGGTAAAATCAACTCTACTTGGTCATTTGGAAAAATGCAGTTTGGATGGGAAGTACAGCCCTCCAGCTACATCAGAACCTCAATATTCCGTCATTCTGAGTAGCTTTTTGCTCAGTTTCAAGTTCCAACCTGCTTACAGTAAATTCCAGTGCTTGATCGCCTGGTTTTCTGTTTCTACATGTGTCATACTTCAGGGATGGCTGGAGAGAAGTCCAGGGAACCAAGAAAACCCCATGTCTGTTTGAATGTCTACTCTAACATCATGTGATGGCATCTAATCCTTTTTTTCTCAGTTTCAGAACCCTCTGTTTTTATGATCTTTCCCAATCCTGCCGCCTTCTTGGAGTCACTTGCCTAACCAGCCAGTTTCCTTCCCCTTTCTATAGCACCAAATTCTCCAAGGTTATCCATGTCATTCATAAAGGTATGCCAAAGAAGGCACTCTCAACTTTTTTTTCAGCATAAAAGGGGAACCTCTCCATTGCCAAGCTTAGCTTACAGTCCAAAGCCACTCACAAAAACGGTCATAGATAGGTTCAGTGCCTTGTGTCTGCAGCCATTGAATTCTAACAGTTTCATTTCACCCTGTATTCCTGTGCTCTCAAATCCCTCTACAGTACTTTGGATAGTATTGTCTGTGAATACAATGGCAGCATTTATGTATTCCTTGTTGAACTGTAAGTAGATTAGACTGAATCAGAAATATCCTGAGAAACATGGAAAAATATTAATTTTCAAATATACATGTGAAAGTTCTGCTCTGTACAGCATTTTATGACTCATTCAAAGAGATTTTCTTTTCCCCCACACAACACTTCGTTCTCTAACTTCCCAAGCTGTTTGTCATCTTCTTGTTTTTCAGAAAATTTTCCTTTCTGAATTCCATCAGGTTCCTCACCAGTATCTCAAGAATCCAGTAATGCTGGTGGAATTTTGCACAGAGAGTTCTGTCTGAACTTTCATCTTGTCTATATTGTGTTTGATTTTTTGAACGAAGTAAGTGCAGAGAAACAGTAGAAAAATATTTTCTTAAACATTCCTCTACTTTATAATTTGGAACCTTACTGTGGAGGCAGAAAGCCCCACAACAAAAGAGCTTATCTCTCTAAGTGGAGTTGTGGAGGCAGGAAGCCCCACAACAAAAGAGCTTATCTCTCTCCCCTGGAGGGTAAGCCCTTAGGCACTCCCTCCTTATCATGTGATCTATAGTTTTGCTCCCGGCATGCTTTTCTGTTGCATGTTAATTTGTTGTACCCCATTGGCCCTTCCCCCTTTGTACTGCCCCTGAGCGCTCAGACCATTCGCTGTTGCTCTATCCCGCCCCTCTGGCTATCCTATATCTGCCCTGCTCACTCGCGCCCTGGGAGCCAGTTTGTCCCTGGACCCTTTGAGGACGTGGAATAGATTTCGCCTTGGAACCTCACATGTGGCTCCCGTCTCTTCTCTCCTGCGTCGGCCGAAGTGGGGCTCTCACAAAAGAGCGAAATCACTCACCGCCCGGGAGCGAGCCGGGGGACGTGCTGGTGCCTCAGAGACGTCCTCCAAGGACGCTTCTCTGGAAGGTCACGGCACTCCACCAGCGCCCCAGGGCCCGCCGCGACACCTTACCACCATTACTATTTTCTATTATACGGAAAGGGTGGTACTGGGCAAAGTCCTGTAAAGAATGTTGCTCCAGTGACTGAAGATTTCTAGCAGACACTTACACTGCTAGAGTATTATATCTGAAATTAGTCCTACAGATTTGAATTTATATTTGTAGGCACAAACAGCATAATACAGTGCAAGACTATTGGAAGAGAAGAAATCTTCTACTGGTGAAATGAGGTGAATAATGAATACCATTTGTCAAAAGTCAGTAGAGGGTTTCAGTGATGGAACAAAGTTCAGAAATTTGCAACTACCAACTTGAATAAATGCGCTCGCAGCACACCTTTGTCTTGAGTTATGATAATAGTAATGCTGATTTTTTTCCCCTATTTTTTCTTTGAGTAACTGCCAAGAATCTTACTTCCCAGTCTGGGGACAGCAGAGACTGTGTTCTGCAATTAAAAGTTAGGGAGTTTTTAATGAGAGCGCCAAGGCTGATTCATAGTTCAAAGTTAGGCAGAAGGTTTTTTTTTTCTTTCTTTCTTTTATTATTTTTTTTAATCAAAAGCAAATCATTCATTTTTATCTCAGACAAAAATATGATAAAGGCTAATTCATTGAGCAGGAAGAAGGAATGTAGGGAGTTATTGATGAAATTTAACTAAAAAAAATTAGAGGTCTAATATTTTATTTCGTTTCAGAAATGTAATAAATCTTATAAAAGGCCTTATACAATTTCTCCTTGAAGATATTGCAATATGATAATGATGCTGTGCCCTTGCCAGCCAATTTCTTGATTTGTTCAGGTTATTCCAATAATATCTACATTTCATGGGAGAGTATTTACATTCAAATCTTCCCTGAGATTTGTCATGCCCTGTTGTCATCGTGTTTTCTCCTGTGTCACCTTCAAGGACTGATAGGGCATGAAAATCTGTAGGAATAAACAGGACTTGAAATCCCCAGTGAAGGAAGCTGTGCCTCAGCCCTGTGGGGAACTGAGCTCCTTCACTCCCACCGATGTCATTAACACTACAGGAGACTCAGCATTTTGGGGAGGATGCTCAGTGCCTAGAAGAATCAGGATGTAATTGCCAATTTCAAGCTTATATGCAGAACCATGTCTCAGGCCAGGACATGGGAAGAAAGAAAGAAGCTGTCTGCAGAAAGTCATATGCAAACATCACTGGCTGCTTTTGTAGGAGTAGGTGTCTCTTCAGAGAGGAACTTTTATGTTTCTAAAGACTCTTGCCTCAGAATAATGCACTGAAAAAGAAGCACAGATATTCTCCCAGAGACATGTATTCTCTTCAGCTAGTGTACTTGATTCCAAGAAATGGAAAGGCATACAGGGAATAAAAATGGCTGTGTTTAATCAGATTAAATGAATATCTCATTACTTATTCCACATAATTGGAATCTTTCAGAATCCAAAAGAATGGACCTTAGTTGAAACTGGGAGTTTGTTGCTGAGAGTGGGGCTAATTGGGAAATCTTAAAGACAGGTCTGGGACACACCTGAGATGTTAAGAAGACGGTGATTGGACATTATAGTGTAATGGATCCCCTGACAAGAAATAAATAATATAGGATCTGTCTTTACAGTCAAGGAGAAAACAGTTTTTGTTGATTAACAAAAACTGTTTTTGTTGATTAACCAGACAGATCAGATCAGAGACTGGCAAGATGCTTGAAATATCCTTTTAAAGAGACCTTAAATTTATGGAAACGTATTTTGGAGACAGAATACTCAGTTTATGGGAGGTTGTGGGATAGGTGTACAGATGTGATAGAATAATAAACTGGACAAGCAATTCCCTGAAGAGTTGTATTCTTCTGAATGTTTTGTGTTTGGGTGATAGGTTGTTATATTTTGTTTCAGAGTCTGTAAAAATATTTTACAGTTGAAAGCAAAACCATTTCTAGGCATGCAGGATTTTCTTATTTCCTCAAATAATACAAATTTACCATGCTTTCAAGATAGCAATAGAATACAGAAGGATGGAATATGTGGTTAATTTGCATTTTCCATTTGTAATGGAAAATGAATGAATGTGTAATGAATGTGCTAACTTTGCTTATATCTAATGGATGAAAAATCACCCCCCCCCACCTATCATTGAGTGAGGATCTTCAACATCGGTCCTCGTTTCAGCTGTTCTGTGCCCCACATGTGGCACTGTTCTTAGCCACAGTTCTCACTGGCATCACTCCACACATCATTGCATATTTGAGCATAACCTTACCCTATGTGTGCATGGAGAATGCAAGTGTATTTTTATGGTACGTGCCAGAATCCAACAGGAAGTAATTGCACAGTCTTATGTGAAAATGTGACAAGAATAACTACAGGCAAGGAATCATATTGAGTAGAACCCTGTAATTTTTCTGTTCTTACCTTGCAGGCCAATTTCCCTTCTGCTCATCATAAACTGTGCTCTCTGAAAAGTGGCCAGTATGAGAAAGGAGGGACTCAATACCTTATGGACACCACACCTCCCTATCCCAAAAAGAAAAATGATTGATGTTGTAATGTGGTGTCAGTATCAAATGTGAGACACACAAAGGGGCATGGATGCTCAAATTGCCTGCTGCTGTCTAAGCCTGCACCTGGGCACTACTGCTGCTCTGTACTGCTCAGTGATGTGGGTCCTGGAGCAGAACTATGAACATTAAACCCCCTGGAGTGCATATTCCCCTTCTTCCTAGACAGCCAGACTCAGTGTGGCTTGATCCAGAAGCATGCCAGACAGAGACCCTTGCAAAGTAAGATCCTGCAACTTGAGCTTTCTACCAAACTGCTGGCCCCACTCCAGCCCCTGGGAACCAACACTGAGGGTGGATGGGAGGCTGAGCCACTTGAACCACACTCACTGCTTGATGCAGGTACCATACAAGATGGTATTTGAAAGTAACCTATGGTCCAAATTAGCTAATGCACAGCCCTGGCACTTCACTGCTTGTCAAAAAATTCCTGCCTCTGGGCATTTGTTCAGAGACAGAGCCGGTCTTTGCCAACTAGGCCATGTTACATATCCCAACATTAGCATATTTCTATTAAACCATATGTTATTTTGTTCAATTATGACATTTTGCTTCCTTTTTAGCCTGAAACGGTATTTGAGATATCACCCCGATACTCCATAATTATAAAGATATACCCTATGTATTGCACTGAAAAATTGTAAGAGCACACAGACTACTCAGGCATTCTATTCTTTGAGTACAGCATAGAGAATAATTATGGCTTCTCATATTCTCTGAGTAATTAATTTGAAGAATTTAATTATATTTTTCATATTAATTATTAATGTATTATTCACCCAACATAGTCAGTTCATAATTCATAGATGTATTATTCAAGTAATTTAGTTGATGAATTTCATAGTTTTGAATAAGTTATTCAATTTTTTTAATTATTCACTCAGCTCTAGGAATGTCTGTTGACGCTTGAATATCAGCTATAGTATGGCAACTTCTTTATTTGCAGGGTCTTGTGAACACCTGATCTTAAATCCAAAAGCTAGTAAAATGCTGTCCAGTCCTTAAATGTTCTTTTATATAAGGTTACTTTTCAAATAAATGAGATTTTAATCTGATCAACAAGTTTAAAATTGGGATCTTTTTGCCTATTTACATCTTACATCCAGTTTTATTACAGAACATTCTCATAAACTACAGGCCTTATTTGCTACATTTCACCCTCATTTAAACTTAGATGGAACACAGTCTTCATATTTAACATTTCACTGATGCTAGAATTACACTGATGATGATATATCCATCCATTAGTCTATGAGTTTTGTCATTAGTTTTATGCCCAGATAATTCTGTTTATATCAGGAAACTTGTAACCATGGCAGAAGAGAATAAGAAGTAAGATTTCTACAGTATGCTGCCAGTTAATCTGGACAATTTAGCTTAACCTAAACAATAAGTATATAAATGGCCTAGAAAATTTCCAGGGAAAATAACATGATTCCACTGGGAGCAGCACCTCTGGATGGGTATCGGGTAATAATTTTATTCTGGCAGAGGCATAACACGAAGAATCACTTATCAGGTCTTTCCATATCTAGATTTAGTGATTGTATCACATAACTGGGGTCCTTAATCTGATGGAAAACCAGAAAAGGTTGCACATATATATATATGTGTGTGTGTGTGTAATTTTATATGGGTTTCTTTTTAGACAGAGTGCCTTGTATGTAAGTATATAAAATAATGGTCAGTTTTGGGAAATAAAAAAACAAGTGAAAAGCCCTTAGTAAAATATATGTCATTCATGATGTTTCTAGGTCCACTATTCTGCCAAATAAAGTGATTTCTATCAATTATTTTTACTTACTACTATTTTTCCTCTAAGAAAAGCTGGTCCTGTGTTCTAAAAAAGTTGCAATAATTTTAATTGCATTCAAATGGTTCTTGGAAATGTTTTCATGGTAAATATGGCATTGTAGAACTGATCTTTGGAATGCAATACGTAGTTTGAAATCTTCTTCCCTGTACTAACCTCAGAGAGATTTCTTTTTAACAGCTCTGAAAACAATATTGCCATTTTTTTTCAAAAAAACCCTGTATTTAGACTACATTGGTTCCAAGTTCTCTGTATATTCATGTTAACACGTTTACCATTTGCGTATTGCTGTTTCACACAACCTCAGTGTCTATGTCAAACCCAAAACACAGAGGTATGAGCCAAACCTTTCACAATTTCCAGATCCATTATTACAATACAATATTCTAAAAGAAAAGTCTCCAGCTACAGGTTGTTTCTTTCACTGAGGAAAGTGTTTGCTTTTTGGGTTGTTACCTCGCTAGCAGGCAGTCCATATGGTGCTAAATCCTATAAACTAACTATAACTAGGTATAAAATTCATAGGGAAAAATGTAATTTATCACAAGTGCACAGCTGGTGTCTGCTTCTAAGTAGTTGTTTCCTAATCTGATACCAACCTGTTCACAGCCCTGGTATGTTATTGAGCTATAAAATCAATAACAAATACCATGCATGATTCCCTGAGAGATTAACCATTTATTTCAGTTGTGAAGAACAAATGAAGGTCAAAGCAAAGTAGCTACTTTAAGAAAGGTTTTCATGCAATGAAACAAAGTCTTTTATAGATTAATTGATATTAACTGCAGTAACAACATAGAATGGCTTGTTTGTTTTAATTATGTTTGTTTCTTAAAGTAACTGACTTTCAAGCTCAGATTTACATGCAGTTTGCTTTCCCTGTGCTCCCAAAAGTGCTTGATACATGATTTACATTTCTTCTTTCCCCCCTCAAATGTTTCACAGTTTCTTTGCTCTTTTCTTTAATTGCAGCGAATATCTCAGGGAGGATCGCCTGGGGCAGATTGGGCACAAGCACCGAAAGCTGCAATGGTGAAAAGATACAGCGAGCGAAATTGTTGTGCCCTTTCTTCCTGGCTCACAGCTGTAAAAGCTGTGGATGTTTTAATGTGTGCATGTGCAGTGGGAAGGAAGTGAGAGATCAGAGTCGTGGGGAGCAGCAGCAGCAAGGGTGAGAAATGAGTGGGAAGGAGGGAAAGGGGGAGCGAGCTCCTGCGGGTGAGTCCCCGGGACCTGGCGAGCATCGGGGGAGAGATGCAGCCTCTAATGCTTCCTGCCGGCTGTGAAAAGGGGATCGGGGATGAGAGGAAGGGCAAGATTTTGAAAAACCTAAATTTTTTAAGAAAATACAGCTCTTAGCCTTAGATGTGGTAGAACCAAACTGAAAGTAGTGATTCCAAAGGGGGAAGAAACACCTTTTGAGTCAAATCCTTTGCTGTTTTATGTGCTAAGAGATCTGCCTGCCTTTTACTTAACAGAAGTAAAAAAAAAAAAAACAAAAAAAAAAACAAAAAAAAGATGCTAGTACCATTTTAATAAACTTTAACATTCCTGCTGTGATCCTTAGATTTTTTCAACCCTCTGTATGACAGTGCATAGCCCGTGTACCCGCTGCTCTACCTGCTTTATCTCTGAGCTGGTTGCAATTCATTGTTTTGCATTGTATGAAGTTTGCAAAGGACTTTACAATGAAAGACACTTGGGGTGAGTTTACTTTAGCCTAATTCCATCAACTGCTCCTCCTTGTTTTGCTGAAACAAGATCAGAATTTGACCTCAAAACACCCCAGTGAGAGCAGTATTATTTATACTTATTTTGTAAAAGGATAAATTGAAACACTGGGTTTAAGTGACTTGCCTGAAGGCATGAAGCTTCTCAGTGCCACTGCAGAGACTTGAATGTATGAATCCAGATGCCAGTGTCCTTGCCTTAAATGACAGATGAACTCTGCAAGCAGGATTGTGCTCAGAAAAAAAAATTCTACTAACACCCATGGACTTATAAAACCAATTTAAGCCAGGGAAGAGTCAGGTCTCTGCCTACTTTCCATGAGCAGAAAAGCAGTGCTGAATTGCTTTTTTTTCCTACAGGTGTAATGTTTGCTTATGGGATAGGGAAAATGCTCTTTGGAAATGTAAGTCCTGCAGGTTTGGTGACTGTCCTGTTAACAGAAAGCCATTTTTTCCACTCTCATCTCTGTGAAGAGTACGGTTAAAAAAAAGAAAAAAAAAAAGAGAGAGAATTCCCAAAGAAAAATATGTGCCAAGTTTGATTTCATAATTTTCTTGTTTTACCCTATTTGTAATTTAATGCTTTAATTATAAAGGTTTATTATAAGATTTTAATTGTTTATTCATTGATCTGAGACATTCCATGGGATTCCTTCACTGGGATCATTGCAGTAAAATTACAACACACAGGAGACAGATCAACTTATAACATTGGCAGTCTCGTGGGTACTAAAATATCTTCAAAGTCAACATATTTGCTGATGGGCAATAAGAGAGAGGTAACAAAAAGTAACTTCTCCAGTCCTCTGCTATTTTTAGTGCCTCTGTGGTTGTCTGTATGCTTTTTTCGTGTAGTCTGCTTTATCAGTCCTAAAGATAACTGAGCTCAGCTTCAGCCTCGCTGGCATTATCTCAGGGTGTCATAAGAATATACTGAAGTCTGGAATGCTGCATGCCCGTTGTGAATGATGGTCAGCAGAGACACCACAATGGGGGTAATGCCATGTCTTTTACCCTGCTTATTCCCTTTTCAGATGTAATGTCAGAAGTCTGATGCACTTTAAAGATTATGCTGGGTTTTTAAACTGTTTTGCAGTAAGAAATTTGATGCAGTGGATGCTGAGAAGAGCTGACAAAGAAATGATTTGATGTTCCTTTTAAGCCTGTGGAAAGTCTGCTCTCAGACTGTAATTTCCTGGAATTTATTATTCACAATTATTCACTGTATTTTGTTTTGGCAAATCTTTTTAACTCTGTTTTGATCACGCGCAGTCTTCCATGAATAATCATCATTTCAGACTGGAACTGTTGTGATAGGTCAAAAGAGAAATATGGCACTGTCATGTTTGTGACTGCAAATGGAAGAAACCACTTCTAGTGCATCATTTGCAAATGTGGATATAAAATTTGGCACCTGTAAATATTCATGCACATACACTTGCAACTATGCTCTGGGCTTGATCCAAAGCCACTAGAGGTAACAGAAAGAATGAATATTCATGTTGGTAAAACTTAATTCCTAGATGGCTCACTGAAAGCAAATGTAAAGAGAAAGCAGTATCGACAAAAATGCCTTAATGCTTCTAAATGTTCACAGGAAGAAAGTCCTACTTATTGCATTCCAGTCCTGGTGGGGTGTTTTTGCTTATATGTCAGTGAAATAGCACACATGCACACAAATATAATTACAGTCTTACTTTTGGGACTTTCTTTCCAAAACACAGAAGCTTTGCTCCTTAACAAAGAGAAGTTAGGAAAAAGCTAGAATTCCAAAATACGCGAATCTGGCCCAGCAGAAAGGAAACTTTTTTTTTTTTCTTTTTGTGTATAACAGGAAACTGAAGATGTTGGAAAGTGTTATTTGATTTATTACACTTTCCCACAAAGCTCGATGCATAATACAAGCAGGAGTTAGCAGCTTCACTGTGGGTAGTGATTTTTTCATTTTCTCTTAAAACATGTACCTAATCTCCCACATATATGAAATTATGTACATTTCAGACCTCCAAGCTGAGCAGCTGAGCAGAGCAACACAACCACAGAAGAGTGCATCTGACAGGTTTGGGTCAGCTGCTACTATTTTCTTAATTTTTAATTTTTTTTTCTCCAACAGAAAGGTCAAAATACAATTTTAAGAGTTGAATTCTGTTGGATGCGTCTGAATTGGAAAATGCACACCTAGAATGCTGAAATTTCTCTCTAAGGCAGAGGCTGAATTTGGGAGATGCAGTCATTTGCTTCTGACCTTGGTTTTGCTTGACTTGTGTTCATCTGATGGCAAGAAGCCATCTTCATGCAACACTGCTATGGCACAGCCTTCAGGTTCCAGCATCACAAGCTACCTGGAAGTCAAGCTCAGTTCTTTCATGACAAATGAGGTGCCAGGATAGAATATCACTCGTACTAGACCAAAGAGCTGTGTACTATACAGAAATCTATCACTCCTGTGATCAGATAATTAACAGATTTGGTGCTTGTAGTATTATACATCCTTGTAATTTGCACACAATATCAGGCTGAATGGAGGGGTTCCTGTGCTTACATCTGCATGTCTAGCAAAACATGACCATGTACAGTCAGGAGAACCTGTCATTTTGTAGTTCAAGTACATGGGCTCTATTGTCAGCTGGCATAAATGTCCCACTGTCACTTACAAAGAGCGGTGTTGTCTTGGACTGAGCTCCTGTTTATAGGCTGTTTAAAGGAAGAAAAAATGTAACAGGACATCATTTCATATCCTTTCCTTTCACCAAAAATTCCAGAAGTTCTTAATGGTATGCTTCTCTGTACAAGGGAGGGTTTGCCTGATGTAAAAGAGACTGAACCCCAAATACATCGAACAAAATTTTATTGCAAAAGTGAACAACCACCAGCAGGAAGAAAGGAAAGAAAGCACCTATGAATGAGGAAAAATATGTACATATATGAAACTAGTTCTTCTGCCCAAGGGCTAGTTTGTATCCAACACAGAGTATTCATAGTCTATAAGTCAGACTTGGTAACACTGAGTTTGCACATGATTTTCCCTGTTTCAACTTCCAGACATGAAGAATAATGCCCAAATGTTGCCACAGAATTAGATGGTTGCAATTAGACAGTGACAGTAGCTCTGCAATTTTGGAGCAGTCTCCTCATCTGCATTCCAGCTGTGGGGCTCTGGAAGTGCTTAGAGAAGAAAGCAGATTTTTTCTTTCCCTGTCACTGCCTCTACCAGTAGCTTTGTAAACTGTGTGACAGCATATTTTCGTAGAACATTTTGGTAGGTTCCCTTCCACCAGGTGTTGTTTTGTCCTGACAAACCTGAAGGTTACCACTGGGCAGGTGTGGAGCTGCAAGGGGAATAATTGCTGAAACTGACAGCGAGAAAAGCAGCTCTTCAGTACAGATACTGATTCAAAAGAAGCATTTGTATGAACCATGGACAATTGCATTGAACTCTAAATAACGTGAAATGAATTTTTGATTTTCCAAAGTGCTTGAAGTTTGATGTGAGAGGAAGAGCTACTTGGTATTCCCAGTCTTCCACCTAGTTCAGAAATGCCTTTCATCTCAAATTGGGACATAAAGTTGCAAATTCTCTCAATATGACATTTCCAAATAATTCCACTTCAGAAATACCAAAGTAGCCCTATGACTTGCTTAATTTAGTTAAGATTAGAGAATTTCTTTTTGACTTGTTTTGACTTTTATAAAAACCATCTATGAATAATGAGGTTTTTGTTGGGTGTGATAACAGTTCATAAAATCAAAAACCAATCCAGTTGTTTAGACAAGGTTATTTGACCTTGTCAAAATGAAGTATTTCACAAATCTTGTGTAAAAAAATAATATTTGTATATTGCAGAAAATGTTTGAGGCAATTGAATCAGCATTCTCCAATGTTAAACCCTTTTATCTGTAAAAACAGTAGATCAGCTTTAATAAAACACTGAAGTGAAAAACAGTGATTGTGCAATATTTTCAGAGAGCCTGAGAGATACAGTAGGTCAAAATGTAATATTACTGAAGCTGGTGGAAATTTTGTCATACTGTAACATGACTCATGTTCTACCCTGTACTTATGAAAATTCAACATTATCTACTTGATAGACCAGAAAACAGCATCTAAATGTACATATCAGCTGAGGATACCGTACACTGCAGTTCACCAGCTGAGACTGTGAATATTGCAGTCCAAATGCATAAATTTAGCTTCATTATTTGTATTTTTGTAAACTATAAACTAAGTCTGATGAGCAATGACCCTTTATGGCTACTCTGGATGCACAGTGGGTGTATCAGAATGAGATGCTGATTTTATTTGGATTTCTGCCCTTTTGTCCACAGGACTTCAGTTTTGGCATTGTTTGCCTTTGCTGCAAAGTTCATTTCTGTTTTAGCATCTGTTCATGGACCGGAGTCTGCTTCTGCTTTTCTTTATATTACATCTATTGTTGTTTCACTACTATGCATGTGTCTGCTGCTCTTGCTTGCTTTCTGCAACAGCTATGCTCTTTCTTCTCATGTCTGCCATACCAGACATATCTACTTGCAGACAAGCCTCTGCCTCAAGCATTTAATTTGTTCTAGTAAGGAATGGTCTTCATTTTCATTCTAAATTAATTTCCTTTTTACACAGATCTGTTGTGATAATCCTACCTTTTCTATTGTATTGTATTTAAATTACAAATGGAGAAACAAGGCAATGAGGAAAGAAGAAAGGTCAAAACCAATAAAATAAATTTATTTCCTAGCATCTTAAGATTTTTTTTCAATCTACTTCTGGTGAGAGGTAGGTGTGGGGGAAGTTTCTTGTATCCTATTTAATGTCAAGTCATTTGGCATTTATAAGTATTCATAAAGCTTCTCACAAGGATTCAGCTGCATCACAAATCCTACTGATATTATTAAGAAATATATAATCAAATATTTGCACAAATATTTGAAAATAAAGAAAATATCTATTTTTTAAATAATTTTTGCATTTTAACTCTTTTTGGGATTTTTTAACTTGTTATTAGAAATTATGTCCTACAACTTCCAGATTAATATCACAGAATTAAAAGACTTTCTGTAAAAAGCTTTCTGTTAACTGCTCAAAGGCAACTTTTAAGTCTTTCCAGAATACTTTATCCAGGATGGTTTTTTTTCCTAGAGAACCTATTTGTTACTGCAAGGTGCTGTGATGTTGATTGGGTAAGGTTTTCATGCAGCACCAGTAGCTTCAAGTGCTCATGTGGATTCAAGTGCATTTGAAGTTTGCTCCAAGAGATGATAGAAGTATACAAACCTTGATTTTCTCTTTCAATAGCCCCTGCTCACAAAGAAAACTACTTGAGATAAAAAATCAGTTTCAGAGATCACACCGTAAACCAAAGAAATTGCCTCCTGGGCTGAAAGCCACTTTGTCATGTAAAGGATGATGTTTGGATAAATAACTGTCATCTACTGATGCTATTTGCACTAAAATGCTGGAATGTTGTGACTACATCTATGATAGTAAATTGGATAGTGCTAGGGCTTGTTTTCTTGTTCCCACGTTAGCTGGCACAGTCTGGACCCCTTCCCATTGCTAAGTTCTCTTATCTGCAAGGCAGCCTGTTAATAATTAAGCTACCAACTAGAGACAAGTGGAGAACAAGTCCTTGCTTTGTGCTGGCTCCCAAATTTTGCCCAAGACATTTTTGGGAAAGGCTTCATTTGCTGGGCCAAATCGATGCTAATGACTGTTCAATTATGAAAAGACTATAAGCAATGAAATTCCCAAGAGCACCACTTAGTTTATTAGAATATATGTTCCTTATAATTATATTCTAAAATAAAAGATATGTTTTCAGGGAAGAAGGTGTTTCTCAGCATAAACTCTCCATTCCAAGAGTTGCCTTTTACATTCACCTTCCCCTTTAGATGTTGTCTGCAGAGAGCAAATAGCAAGAAGTTCACATGAAGAGCGTTGTACTTACTATTCAGTATGTTATATGGAATGTACAGTTTTACCCATGCATCTTTAGAGGCTTCTGTAAAAGAAAAGCAGCCTGAAGTCTGCTGGGAATATGCTAATTAAGAGATGTGATTGAAATGTTAATGAAGATATTCTAAGGCTGACAAAGGAAGATGTCTTAATCCTCCACAGGACCATGAGGTCTTTCATTGCCCAGTCACAGCGGAGGAAAATCAAAAGAAATGGAAATAAGAGTAGACCCTGCCCATTACTGGCAAAGAGTCTGCCCTGTGTCTCTAATATTTGCAGTCAACAATGGCAGAAAGCTAAAGCAGCTCTGATAGCTCTCCTCAGCATGCCAGATCAGAGGCAAACTTTCGAGGCTAATTAGTAAACCTCAAACGCTTGTAACAATGAATTGTTAGCAGCAGCTTTAGAAATTTATTTTTCTTTTAAGCAGTTTGTATCTTTGTTCTGTTAGTGCAAATCTCTGTTTTAAGTAAACATGCCATTTAAATCTTGTCTAGAAATAACATAAATAAGCTGACAAAACATTACGCTTTTAAAAAACAAAATCACGGAAACACATAGTCAGAGAATGGGTAGAGCTGGAAGGCACCATAGGAGATCAAGTGGTCCAACCTGTGTGCTCAACCAGGGTCATCCTAGAACTCATCACACAAGATTGTGTTCAGGTAGTTCTTGAATATCTCCAGTGAGGACGCTCCACAACCTTCCTGGGCAGTCTGTTCAGTGCTTGTTCACACACACAAGTGAAATTATTCCTCGTGTTCAGGTGGAACATCCTATGCAACAGTTTCTGCACATCTCTATCTTGTCCTATTACTTGGCACCGCTGAGAAGAACCTGGATGCATTCTCTTGACACCCTCCCTTCAGACACTTTCAGACATGGATGAGAGCCCCCCCTCAGTTGTCTCTTGTGTAGACTGAACAGGCCCAGCTCCCTCAGTCTTCCCTTTTAAATTAGGCACTCCAGTCCCTTGATCATCCTTGTCACCCTCCGCTGGACCTGCTCCAAGAGCTCCCTGTCTCTCTTGTACTGAGGAGCCCAGAACTGGGCACAGCACCCCAAATGTGACCTCACCAGGACTGAGCAGAGGGGCAGGATCACCTCCCTCGACCTGCTGGCAACAATGCTCTTCCTAATGTACCCCAGGATACCTTTGTCCTTCTTAGCTATGGGGGTACTGCTGGGTCATGGACAGCTCGTTGTCCACCAGAACCCCAGGTCCTTCTCTGCTTTCCAGCAGGTCAGCCCCCAGCCTGTGCTGGTCCATGGGATTATTCATCCCCAGGTGCAGGATGTGGGAGTCAGCCTGACTAGTATTCCAGGTCAGGCAACCATTAATGAAGAAGAGTTGTATCCCAACCCTAGACCGTGGGAAGCTTTTGTTTAAGTTGTGGTGACCCCCAAAGGGGAGTTCCCGAAGAGTTATGGGACTGCCCATGTTAATACCTAATTTGTTAGTCAATTATCACCACTCCCACATCCAGAATGTTCTCCCCTCTTTATGTTCCCATTGGCCCTTACTTAGTGTATTGTTCCACCCCATCTACCCCACTGGACCCTACTTCCCTTTTACCCACCTCTGCATCACTTTCTTCTGTGCCTATTGGACCTTACTTCAACCCTACCTCCTCTCCTACCCTGTATTTTAACCCCGGACCTCCCTTAATCCTGGTCTTCGACCATCAGCTCCTAAAGAAACCTAACCTGCTTTGTTGTTGTATTTGTATTTTTGGGCCTCGTCCCACCTTTACTTTTCACTGTTATTAAACTGTTTTATGTTACCAAGCTGTGGTTGTCGCACCTCTCTTCTTTTATTTTGCCACTTGTATCCTGAATATCTGAAGAACCCTAAAAAGGATTATTGGGGACCATCCTCGACCCTGATAGCAGGACCCTGCATTTTCCTTTGCTGAATTTCAGAGGATTCCACTCTGCCCATCTCTCCACCCTGCTGGGGTCCCTCTGAAGGGCTGCAGAGCCCTCTGGGGTATCAGGCACCCCTCCCAGCTTTGTGCCATCAGGGAACTTGCTGAGATAGCCTCTACCCCTTTCATCCAAGTAATTGATGAATAAGTTAAACAGAGTATTAAATCCTGGGGAGCACCTCTAAGGACAGGCCTCCAACAAGATCCTGTGACACTGGTTACATCTCTCTGGGATCTGCTGTTCAGCCAGTTCCCAATCCACCTTTCTATCTATTCATCCAGTCCACACTTCCTGATTTGCCTATGAGGATGTTGTGAGAGACAAGTGACATTCTTGAGTTGGGAGGATATCAACCTCCCTTGAATATCAGCCAGTCTCTTGGACTCCTCTTCTCTGCAGGGCCTGTTCTCATGGGATTGCTCCCAGATGATCCCTTAAGAGGCTTAATTTAACTCACCTGCAGTCCATGTTTATAATCTTACCTGCTGCTCTGCATCCTCCTCCTCCAATACTGAGTTTCACACTCACAGTCACTCTAGCCAAAGCTGCCCCCAACTTTCTCATTCCCAACAAGGCCTTACCTTTTTGTTAGTATAAGAATCACCTTGTGGGATCATCTGCTACCCATGTCAGAAAGTCATCAGTGCTTTCCAGGAACCTCCTGGAGTGTTTGTGCTTTGCTGTCTTGCTTGTCCAGCTGATGCCAGGGTATTAAAGTCCCCCACAAGAACCAGTACCTGCGACTTTGAGGCTGCTTCAAGCTGCCTGGATTAGACATTTTTGTGTTGTTCAGTGCCTGAATGCATTTATACACAGCACTCAGATGGCAAAAAAAGGAGAGCCTCCATTGAGTTACATGAGTTTAGGAGGTAGTAATGCAGTTTGCTAGTAGAGGATCTGTTTGAAATCAATGCTAACAGGCAAGGGTTTTTTTTGGCAAGAGGATCTTAGTGAGAGAGTATTCAGATTGGTGGCTTTAAAAATGCACTTACATTAATCTGTCTGTGTAGCAGATGTTCCTGAAAATCTTATGTATTGAGTTACTCTGTGGCTTTGGGGGAACTTGCAAATTTTATTTCCTGAAATTGAAGGAATACAGAATTTTATCTGGTCTCTGAGGCTGTCCTAGAAGTCTTGAAATGCATCACTGTGAATTGCATCTCTAAGGTGACCTGTTAATACTGAGAATTCGAAGTCCAGGCTACACATTTTTAAGGAAGGTGTGTTATTTCAGACTACATCTAGTGTAGGCCATGGACTAAATCCCCACAATTTGAACCTGATTAATTGTAGTTGTGGTGTTCATATTTGAGTTAAATTTCACCCAAAAGGGATGGATATTCAGTCAATATTAGACTGCTACATTGTGTGAAACAAAGGATGTGGGACATGGGAATGGTTGAACTATTTTCTTCAAAATCACACTCCTGGTCTGAACTAAACTACCAATATGAATACACTCTGTCCTTGAACTGTTGTGAAAATACAGTTTCGAAATTTATCAGAGATGTCATGGTGATTTTGATGTACTATTCATTGAAATAAACAGAAACAGGGGACCTAAATCCTTTAGAAAATAATTCTAAATCAACCATAATGTCTCTCTTTTGAACACTCCAAATAATAAGTGAAATATAAACACAAAAAATCTAGTTTTGTAGTACTACAATTACAGAAAAAACAATAGTAAAGTGAATACAGTCAAACTAATGTTCTTATATTTGTAATTTAAAATTAACTGACATTTGTTCGGAGATCTGAGATTTTTGGTTGGTTCATTGAATTGAGTGTAGATTTTTGTTGCACTTCTCTGCTTTAAATTCTTTATGTAGTTGACCTTTCTGGCACAGCAGTTTGGGACCACCACTGATGAAATGTTATTAATATCTTAGCACAGGTACATTAATAATCCAGAGGAAACACAGCTAAACATGCTCCTTCCAACTTGCTCAGTGACTTAGCACCAATGGTGTGCACAGCTTGTGTAGGTGACCTGTTTTCAGCAGGAGGCGTGGATACCCTCATTCCCCATGGTGAAGGAAAGGTGATTCTGTTGGCTACATCCTCTTGGACTGACACCATATTCAAGGCAGAAGCTGTTTCTCAGCACAACTTTTGTGAGCTTAGGGTAGCTTTGCTGGCACTCAGATGGCAGTGGATGCTCTATGCCTCTGAAAACTCAATGTTGGATTTACACAGACCTCTGAGTGACTGGGCAGTTTAGAAGATGCACTGAAAGAGATCTGAAAACTGCACACAGATTCTCTAGGAAGGCCAGTGAGACATCACTGAGTGTTCTGCCTTCCAGTCCTTTTTCCAGATCGCAAGATGGATTACTTCATCTTAATAACTCATATGAACTGTTAATATTATTAACATTTATTAACCCCTCTTGCAGACTGTTAATTAAATAATGCAGAGTCAAACCTTAATTCCTTTGGTGCTGACTAAATATCTCTTCCACTTGACACAATTTCATTTATCATTACCCTGTGTCCCTTGTGTTTAATTTTCAGATGAACTAAATGACTATATTTGGTATTTAAGATACCACATTAAAAACGGCTGTGAACATAACAAACATAAGCAGGATTACCAAGAGCTGTCACGGTGAAGCAAGTAAACAAACCTGACTGTAGGAAATTGAGTCCTCAAAAGTGTGAGGAAAGAACCTTGAGTAAGTCTGTCTTTTAATTTAAACTTATGAAGAATAGCAGTTAATAAGCCTTTGCTGAAATGTGGCAATGTTCTCCACATGTGACAGGTTTAAGTTTACACATAAAAGCTGGGGCAAATGGATGAGCTGATTGCCCAAAATGTGATCCTAAGTTATGGTAACCCTTTACCCCAGCTTGACTTTCTACTATATCATGCTGCTATGAGCCCCACCAGAGCTAAAGGAATCACTTGATGAATGAGCTTTTGAAGCAGTTAAGCTAATGCTCCCATAAACCTTGGGGAAGTATGCAAATGAGTTGTTGTTCTGGATGCTGATAAAAAGCACTATTAATAAATACAAAATAATTGTTTGACAAGCAAAATAACCTTTTTCATGGTTGTTGGTATGCAATAAACGATATCAGAAGTTTTAAAATCCCAGCAACAGGAGCACTGGGAGAGTGGTGCTCCCCCTGTGGAATTTCGCAGTGTTTTCCAGAGCTGTCTTTAAAAGTAGGCTATGGTAAAGAAAGAGAAGATAGGTTCAAGGATGAATAAAATCTGCCTCCTAGCTAACCACCCTCTTATCTGTCCTTTTGTAGGTCTGTCTTTTCCCTGTCTATTTTTGTCCCAGCTGTGATCCTTGGGATCATGATTTTCTGTACGAAGGGTGGAAGGGATGGAGAAAAAAACCAGAAAACCAGTAATGTTTATCAAAAGAGAAAAATAGAAGATTGTCGCAAAGCAAACATGTACCAATTTTTCCTTTTCTCTCACAAATGTTACTGGGGAAAGCTTCCCCACCCCAAAAGTAAAAATACGTGTGGTGAAACATGGAGAAAAATACTGCACAAGAGCAGATCTTGTTGCGTTGGTGTATCTCACAATTCAAGATGGAAAAGGGCAGAACAGACTTTCTTCATCTCTATAAATAACATGCTGCTTTTTATCTGTGTTAAAAGATTTACAGAATCCTTTCTTTTGGCACTTGATCACTCTAGCTGGCAGTAGAAACATAGGAACTTCATGAACAAAGAGAATCAGAGGAGAAGAAAAATGGCTCTGCAATCCTACTGGGATCCATTACCATGGCAGTTTGGTCTCTCACACATTAAGTGATGTTTCTTGATTTTTTCCCCCCCTTTATAGCCAATACCAGCACAGTGAACACAGAGTACAGGAAAGGCAGCCAAGTGTTCAGAAATTAAGGGAAAATTAAGTTTTGACCCATGTGTTATCTAGACCTTGACTTAGTGTTTCTAGCTAATCTCCAGTTTTCTACACTAAAACTCTTGCAGTTGCTGAAATGGGGGCAAATCAAAACAGATCCTGTTGGCAGAAGAACAAGTGCACTGCCACATGAAATGCCTTATTTACTACCAAAGACATGGATTTGATATTAGAACTGATAGCAACATTTTAAAGTAACATGTATAGAATTTCAATGTGAATTTTTAATTAAAGAATACATATTAAAAAAATGTAGCAATCAAATCCAAAATGTTTTTTTTTCCTTTTGCCTTTTATTTTTTAGATATTTACTCCTTCCTTTCCTTTACTGAATTCCCTGCCCTTTTCATTATTAGAGCTTAATAAGATATGCAATATCTAAGGAAGGCAAGGCAAGGCTAGGCATATTCAAAGGAAGGGTTTAAGCCATTATAAAGGCTGCAAAATTCCCTTTTGTTAGAAAAAAAAATTAAAATAAGTCATGTAAACCTTTCTCCGTTACAGTGATACTAATTTGATGACTTGCATGTGGTTATGTGATTGTGAGCTGTCTATCCTGGTCATTTCCAGTCTATATCTTAACCTAACATGATGCTATTAATGAGAAGATTAGATTTTTTTCTTCCTGTACTCTCTATCATTGCTTTTTTCAAACAAATTTTACTGGAATTCATATTAGCAGATTTTCTTTTCCACTTATTATTTTTTTAAAATTTAAATATTATATGACAATTATTTGGAATGTACAATTATATACACAGGAAGAATATGAAAATTAGTGAGACTATCTTGTTATCAATAACTGAAAAACACTTTTCCTCTAACCCAGACCAGCTAAATGGTATATAGTGGTAACGTATTTTATATTGCATTCTGTTCAACTGTATGTTTTCTTATCAAAATCCAGTCATGAAGTCTGTCCAAAGAGTACAGTGTAACTGGATTAAAAGTGACAGTGAAATAATCAATATTTACCTATAGTGAATGCAATTATGAGCTATTCCTCTCAATTTCTCTTTCTTGGCTTTCTGAACATCTTTTTTTCAACCAATTTTTCTGAATTATACAATTATTTTTTTCATTCATTGCATTCAAACACCCCACATTAGAAGCAAAAATAAGAAAATCCCATTGTTCTGTCAATGCATTTTCTAGGAATTCAGTGGACATTGGGTGGTCTCACTGACACCCCATCTGGGCTGCACAGACCTTAACACCAGACAGCAAGTGTGTCCCTGCCAGTAAGTAGCAACAGGGACTTTGGCAGGTGTGGGAAAGGAATTAAGAATTCCCATCTTTGCTGTGGGCATAGTACTGCATCTTTAGCTGTTCCCTTAAACAAAGTTAACCTGGCAGCAGGGCTGATGAGTTCAGCAGGGACAACATGGGAAACAAAGCCTAAACAGAACAGGAGGTATCAGCCAGTAAAAATGCCTGGGAAAGGAGTGGGGTCTGGAGATCTGGGAAATGGGACTGCTGCTTGTGAAACAGTTTGTCACCAAAATAAATTATTTCACCCTTATTTGGTCTAAAAGACCTGGTCATCAGGAGAAATCATGTTTATCTTTATAGTTCCATGAAATCTCACTGCTACCAGCACAACAAAACACCACTACTTCAGATTTCCACAGCCACGAATATATGTTTTTGGGAAATCATAGATTTTTGAAGTCAAGATATTCTAAGATTGTCTGGTGTAAATATTGGAGTTATGTTGATTTACCCTAGATGATATATTAAGCTTTTTATTATTTTTTTTTAATTTTTAAACCATCAGCACTTTTAATTCAAGTGATATGACAAGAAGATTGAATTTTTCCCTTAAAATTCTTGCTTTTGTAGTCATTGTTATTTCCTGTCTTTCTCTGCATTTAAGGAAACAACAACCAGGTTTACATCACAAAAAAAACCGTGTTTTTTTATGATTACTTCACCAAGATTAGTTAGTCTTTATTTAAATGTAAATACCTGGATTTATATTAAAAATGAACACTGTTTAATATAAGTAGATTACAAACTTTAAGAGATTATTATTAGAAAAAAAGAGTAAGATGACTTTTAAAACTTATTAGAAATGTGGCCTTACAAATGTTAAACTCAAGTACTTTTAAAATATTAATGTCAGTGGATGCATTCCACTGTCTAGAACTAATTCAATTTAAGTAAATTAAATATATACCATTTTTCGTCCATGAAAGTTAAGGGAAACTTACAGCTTGTTAGGTATTTCTGATATGATTACAGACTTTTACTGCATGTCTTGTTTAAACACCGGCTCATATGAGAACTATCTCATTGCCTACCTCCTAAAGTGACTTTCACTGTAGGATTGAGTCTAATGCTAGATATAATGTTTTTTTTTAAACTCTGTCTCACTGCCTACATTAAAAGTAGACTATGAAGTGTGGTCATTTCAGCTTGTACAAGTAAAAACCAGTTGGTTGATCATAACAGTCAAAAAAAAAAGAGAAACCTGGAGAAATTTGGTCATAGGTACTGATTCAGAAGGGTGAAACTTCCATAGATTGAAGAAGAAACCAGTATGTTGAGAAATTACTGTATTGTGCCTATACAATAACCCCACAAATACAACAGAATTTTAATGAGATATGGAATTAGAATAACATGGAGTTAGAATAGGCCTGGAGTCAGCTTTACAGTGACAAACAAATCCCACAAAATGCTTATCTGGAGTAGTCCTTTTGCTTACAAGATTTTGAAAAAATGTCATGATTTCAGCCATACCAGAGCTGTAGTGAAAATCACCTTTCTTTTGCTACTAAAACATTTCTGTTCTTACTGCTGCTAATGAAAATTTAGAAGAAATGGGAAAAAAAAAAGGAAGAAGTAATTATAAGCTTCCTCATCTTTCCTCCTTGATTCTGAAAGTTGGAAGAAATTATCAAATATTCAGAGATAACTTTATTTCTGTCTATTTTCCATCAGTCACCAAAATTCTTCTGAAAACATGAGGGAAAAGATTGTAGAAAATGTTTAGATCTAGCAGGCTGTGATGTTTTCATGGCATGCTGATTTAGCGAAGAAAGAGAAGTTAATTCTAAGTATTCTGGCTGTATTATTAAAACAGTTTTTTGTGCTTTGGTTTTCAGAGATTTTTGAGGTAATTAGGTCACAAAACCAAGCAGTATGATCAAGACCTCCATTTGGATGCAGTTAGAGTCTAACATAAAGACTTGTAAAGGACAGAGGATATGCTCTACAGAACACAAATTTATGCAAATGACACTGTACGCAAGCACTTTTTAATAATAAGGCAGGAGGTCTGTAATTTTTTCAGCAGAAGTAAGAACTGTGCATCTAATGCTGAAAATGTTACCTTTCAAAGATGGTTTCCTTTGATCCTGAACCCTGGGATTGAAATTGTACATGATAAGAATGTAATATTTAAGGTTTTAATTATTTAAGGATTTCTTATTTTTAAATTTTCTGGCCAGTGTATCTCAGGATCATGTAACTTTGAAATGTTACGCCAATTGATTAGCATTAACTCAAGTGAAAATACTGAACCATGACATTTAGAAATGTAATCTTGATTCCACTTAGCTGTTTCTGGCTGGTATCTGAAGGATATGCTACAAAATTAAGTTCTGATGACAGCACCAGAAAGAAATCTCTAAATCACTTGTGCGCTTTGGGTTTCTTTTTGGGGTGTGGAGCAAAAGCGAAACTTACCATGTTAAAACGCTGATAACACTTTTTTCCTTAACATTTACAATTTGCCATCACAGAAGCCCAAACAAAATGTTTTCAGAGCAATTTTGTGACCCTGCAACATCGGCAGGTTTTGTTTTTAATGCTCTCGGACCCATGTTTGTGGGTAAGCCCATTTCCCCTTGCACAGCTCAGCCTCCTCCCCAGACCTTTGCTGCAGCAGCCTCGCAGTGGTCGGTGATGGGTTGCACACCGTAACGTGCTGGCAGCAGATATGAGCTGCATCGAAGCCAGAAAGGCAAAGCTGAGCTGCCCTTGGATCTAGAGCCTGTGCAGTCACCCAAATAAATCCCTTTGTCTGCATTTTCAGGTTAAGAAAAACTAATGCTGGAATATTTAAAAATAAAAGACAGCAAATTTTAAGCAGTGTTTTTGGACTTTTTTTCTTACTTAGCTACTACATGTGGCTGGCTAATTTCCTCAGGAAAATGGAAATAAAAGTTGGAATATTTATAAATTTTCCTTGCAACTGACTGGGATTTTTGAAGACCTCTAAAATGGCACATCAGTGCTATCACAGCTTCCAAAATAGAGATGGACAGGACAAGCACATGCACTGCCTCACAGCCAGTATAGGGACTCCTCTAGGGCTAGAACACAAGTCACAGCAATTTAGGGCACAGGTTTAAAAACCTGAAATCTTTCTCTTTGTGATGTTTTGAAGAAGACCTAAGTGTTTACCTCAGATATATAAGGCCTATTTTTGCACAGACTAAGGACATTTTTAGTACTTTCACAAGCTTTAAAAGAACTACAACTATTTTTGGCTTTGTCATTAAAAACTTTAAATACTGCCATAGAGAGAAAATGGGAGTCTAAATCCAAGATTTCTTCAAGACAATGGTTTTTCCTTTTTTCTGCAAATTTTATCCTAAGTCCTTAATTCGTAACTAATCAACAACTTTCTGAGTGTTTTTGAGTTGGTGTGTGGCATATATTCAGCAAAAAAGTCTTCAGTAGAGGAAAAAACAGGTTGATTCATTTTTATGACAATTTTGCCTGTATGCAGGATTTTAATTTTTTTTTTTTATTTCCTTGAAAGTGGAAAATGGGAAAATATGAGAAGGAAGAAAATAATAAGGAGGAGGAAGACTGCAAGACCAGGATATTTCAGTGATAGAAGACCAAACTCTTGACAATATGCAGATTGAGACCAGACGCCTGAAAAACATGATCCTACTTTTTGGAATCGCTCATATGCATTTCCACACAGCTATGAGTATGTTTGTTCTTTATGTGGCAACACAGAAGATGAGATGGAAGGGGCATTGTCTCAGTGATGTACAAGGATTTCCTCTCTCCTTGACAAGTTTGCTGGTTATAGTGGCTGTAGCTGCATTCCCGTTTTGAACTTTGTTTTCTCAGAATGACTATTACAGCCTTCCTCCTCTCTCAGTTGGGAATTAATGATTTCCTCAGTTAAAGCAAACAAAAATGAGGATCTGTCCTACTGTGGGTATTTAAGCACAGCAGGTGTGTGCATGTAGATAAAGGGCACTAGGTCTTCTTTTCTGGGTATGCAAGAGATGCCACCTGGAAAAAGCTGAGAAAAAAAGAACAGTTTAAATTTCACATCAGGTTTCTGAATATAACTCTCCAATGTGTCTTTTCCAGTTTTCTGTTATTTCCCGTCAGCCCACTTTCTTATTTTTTCATCTGGCAGCATCTTTGCATGCATGTGAATCGTGATTCAAATGTTTCAGAAGCTGTTGTTTTCAACTTTTATTAATGTTTCCCAACTCATTCTCTTGTTTTCCTACTGACAGGCTGCCAAAATCACCCTCTGGTGAATTCTAAAAGGGTCTGGGTAGCAGAAATTGGACCCAACATTTGTTGCAGATAATTACTTGATGAGATCTTAGTCACAGAAAATATTTGACAGCTCGCACATCTCTATTTCTTAGCAGCCCACAACACAGGACTATCAGAACTTTTCTTTCATTAAGTGTAAGAAGCACATCGCTAGATCAAAGATACTTTGATTAATTGGGTAACATACTTGATTCTACATAATCTTTGGTTAATTCTTGTGATTCAGCTTAGAGTGTCTTTAGACCACTCTAACAGAGCATACACCATTCCCTCCTGCTTCCGGGAATAATACACTGTAGTGGTAATCAAATCTGAGTTGTTTCATCCCCGATGTCATTCAATATAGCATTACCAGTAATAGTCTGCCAAGGGACATTTCTGCCAAGTTCCAAATCTAGATCTTGAATGAAGCAAAGAAAAAAAAATTTGAAGAAATCAGTCAGAGATTGTGCTTTGATTACAATCTATTTTAGGATGGGATTTCAGCAATTTAATAACTGCTGTGTGAATACTCATTGATATAGACATGATCAATAAAGTTCATGCTTTATGTTTTCCACTTCTGAAGTCTGGTTGAATTTGATTTATGATTTTTTTCCTAGCAACCTGGGACATAATATTATATATTTACAAAAAGACAATAAATTTATACTATTTAATTTAAACTATGCTGGGATATTATACAGAAGTTGAGGCCACTTAAACAAATCCTGAGTCATGTCAGAAAAAAAATATTCTTGCTGGAAAAAGAGCTGCCATAAGAAGAAAATAGAAAACCAAAAGAATAGGAGAAAAAAAGAATATGTATTTTAAAATTGTGGGGAAAATAAAATAATCATGTTTGCAAAACCCACCATATAGGAACTGAATAAGAAAGGCAACATGCTGGTGCCTTGCAGAGGAGCATAGGATTAAAGAAAGAAGAGAGAACATGAATATCTGATTGTAATACCGTTTATAAGTAGGACCTTACCAATTCTTGTGACATTCTTAGAATGAAGGCATCTCTTCTGGCTGTGTTAAAATTGGAAGTAAGGGAAAAGCCAAGCAGCCAAAAACCAAGGAGAAATGAGAGGAGAAAGAGGGCAAAGAAAGTAAGATAAAATCCAGGCAGAGTAAGACCATCCAGTGCTTATGTTAACACCATAATTTTTTCTGTTGGTTCTTGACAGTATTACAGCTGTGTGCTGCTCCACTTGTTCAGCAGGTCTTCTGCTCCTCACCTTGCTCACATGGATTAATTGCAAGTGTTCAGGAGGAAGGTTGGTTGCAGTAACTTGAAAGAATTAATCTAATTTGTTTTCATATTTATTAACCACAGATCTTTGAGTAAGTGGACTTCAACGACACACCTCAAAGTCATTGATTAGTCTGCACATATGAACATCTGCTGGGGTGTTCTTTTAAACCTTGTTTGCACCTGTTGACATTTGAATGGGTTGAAGTTCAGTGCTGGAGCGCAGATTTAAAGTGTGTGCTGTGTGATTATTTTCAGCAGCAGAGCTAGAGCTCTTGATGTGAAGAAATTGTAGGTCATTAAATAGCTTCATGTACTCCAGAGGGCATGCATTTCCTGGCAAACACCTTGTGTGTGATGTGATACCCATTCATCTAGGGATAGTTATTTCATTGACAAGAAATGCAGCAGTGAAACCTAAACTCCGGTGTCACACATTCTTACAGGTTAATGCTAAATCGTCAGCATCCTTGTCTTCAAACCTTAACTGGTGAATCCTCACAGCAGATCTGTTTGTAAAGTATTTAGTATCTTTGTTTTATAGCCTGGGCAAGCAGGAAGGCTTAAACCAGTCATTTAGGGCTCAGACACTGTTTCATTCCCCATTCAGAAGGATTTCTGGCCAAACACCAAACCAATAGGTTAATCTTAAAATAGGCCTTAATAGAAGGAAAATAATACTCGGTGGTAGGGTAAACACAGTCAAAATGAATAAATAATCATTTAATTGGAAGGTAGCAAAAAAAAAAAATCTTTATAAGGTTAAACAAAAAAAACACTTTCTTTTTGTTTATTAAGCAAAAAAATATGTACATAAAATTAATGTAACCCTGGGTTTAAAAATTAACCCCTGCATAAGTTTAGAAACAGTGTGGTTCTTTGAAAAGAAGGCAGCCAAAAGATTTATCAGACCTCATTGTCTTCTGATAAGTGTTTGAAAGAGACTTTTGTCCTAAATTTTAATATTGCATTTTAGGTCAAATTATCTTCAATTACATTGAAAACTAGTATTGTTTGATAAAATCATGTTCTACCCTGAATTCAAGGGCAAATTTATTGTTCATAAGACTAGAACAGAAAAATAGAAGAGTGCAAAATTATTCAACTAATATGCCTATAAATTAAGGAAAATAAGGCAGATCAGGTAGAAAATATGAAGAACAATCACAAGATGACACTCACACTACCCCAGTCTCAGATTTTGGAGCAACCCTGTCAATACAAGAGCATATTTGATTTTTCTAGGCTCTTGAGGTGTTTTCTGGATGTGTATCTGGGTCAGAAGGTTCAATCTACAAACGATTGACTCTGCAGCCTTCCCATATCAGGAAGGATGAGGCCATCATCTTTTTATTGAGACAGTATATAAAAAAAAACCCAAAACAAACTGGGGCCATATAGCATACTGTGTGTGCACAATAAGAATCTGACTGTCTTTTGGAAAACTCTTTGCCATGCCTTCAACAGCAGCTTGGTTTTAACCTTCATTATTTTTAGCCCTTTATTTTTTGTAAAACACACAGTGAAAAATTGGCTACATCTGGGTTCAAAGTTGCCAAAACATGTCACATACAAATTATAGTAATTAAGAAAACAGCAACAAAAAACAACAAAACCCAACCTCCTCAAAATGTGCAGCCTTCATTTCTGACGTTCAGGATCAGTCAAAATGATTTAGAAATTTATGTGTGAAATGTGGAAAGAGAGGGGAAAAAACACTAGTCTTTGAACACTATTTTTCAATCAGACCAATTCCTGTTTTTGTATTAGGCTGAAATGATACAACTGGGGAGCACAGCACAGCAGAAGAATACATCCAAGCACATTTCTTTTCATGATCTTTGCGTTATCCTGAGTGTAAAATATTCTTAATTTCTAGGACCTTAATTTACAGCCCTCCCAAGTATCTTTTCAGTCTGTAGATCTCTAATTTAAAAGAAGGCCTGAGCATTAATAACATAATTCCAACTGGGCAATAAAACAGGAAACAGAATGTAAACCAAATTAATAGCTGTTAATTTTTTCAAGTAGAAAAAGTGGTGAATTCTTTAGAGGAATTCTTGTTGTTACTTTTGCTTCTCAATTCTTGTTAGGTTTATCTTTAAATGTGGCCAGAAGACTAAGGCTTTACGCAACACTGAGAGCTTTTTAGACTGTTAAACCAGTGGTTTTGTCAACACGGACAACATCCACAAACACCTCAAATAGTAATGATGATAGTACATGAAAAGCTGATACAATGGTGGTCTTAAGGTAAGCCAAGAAACTTAAGTATGAGTGGGAGAGGATTATCAGGATCTGGTACTACCAGAATTGTGAGGGGAGATGGCAAGTGAGCAAAGGTTGTCAAAGGCTATGAATGTGAAGAAAACTATATTATGGCAGAATTATAAATGCAGCAATTTTTAAAAACGTGAATAGCAAAACAACCACCTGTTAAATCATATTGATTTAAATCACAAAAGCTATTGAATTTTCCATAAGCAGCTGGATGTTTTGCTGTCATGTGTTTTCTAAAAGAGAAAGTAAAATGAAACTGTAAGAGACAGAAACTGTGAGGGAAACAGTGGGGAAAGAAAGATATGGAAATGTGATTGTCACTTGGGTATGCCTCTTGGGTATCTCTTGGAATATGCCTTTGCAGGATAATTGCTCTTTGGATCAGCTTGCTGCATCTGGAACTTTGTTTGGAAGATGGTTTTCTTTGTCTGTTCTCCCCAGACTTTTTCACCCTATTACTTAAAGCCTAATTATCTTATGAAATACCAATTGCCAAGTCAGGCAGCTTAATTTTCCAAACTACTGTCTCTATTGTCACTTGCCATTTTTGATTCAGGAAGACTTCCAGGGAACAGTTTTGATTTTATGAGTAGTTCTCAGGCCCACCAAAGTCTGGAGCTAAGATACACCATGAGATCCCACGTTATTGCCTGAAGTGCATTTTGCATCCCTTTTTTATCTTCCTGCAGGCTTTGACAGAACAAGGAACCTGATGGTGGTGGAAACAGGGAAAATGAAACAGATCGAAAATAATGTGTGAAGACCTTGCTTGGATACAGCAGGTGCCTGCCCTGATGGTAAATAGCAACTGTCTTGAACCAAGCAAGTATGACAGATCCTGCATCTCTCTGATTACCAAGATTTGTAGAACTGCACAATGTCACAACCCATGAAACATGAAATGAAAGTGAGATGATAATATCCTTGAGTAGGTGAGTAGTTAGAGATAGTTTGATTGTAGGTTTTTTCCCCCCTAAATGTTATGTCCTCTCTTTTTCTTCTCTTCTTCACCTCTCTTCAGTGGAGCAAACGGCAACCTTATGAAGGCGGTTGGCCCCTGCATCCATCCCTTTTAAATAGAAATTACTGACATAGCCCACATCCTGCACACTTCCAAGACAAGGTGAGTGAGGTAAGACCTAAAAGCACTAATATAGTTTTAGCTTATATCTGCCTTCATGTTAGTATTTTTGTGCTGTTATGGAGTGATAAAAAGAAACCACAATAAACTCCCAGTGTGTGGTATATTTCTAAAGTCTATTTATATTATGTGTGGACCTAGAAACAAAGATCAGACCAACGCACACATTTGTCTATCTATGCATAAATGTGGCTAGCTAAAGATTATGAAGATGGATTCTTACTGAATTTCCAGGCACCACTCTAGATGCAGCATAGATGAATCTTTTGTATATGTGTCTGCCAATATATTATGCTTGTTTGTTTTTAAAAAGCTCCACAGTAAATCACTTTCTGGTTCAGAGAAAATAACTTGGATCCAAAAAAAAAGGAGCCAGCTTACCTAGGATTACTCTAATTCCAACACTGAGAAATCAAGAGGCAAAAGCTTGGTAAGGACTGTGTTCTGATGACACATTCTTGTGCCTATGGGTGCAGGGTGAAATAGCATCTCTTTTGTGAGCCTTATCCAGCACCAACTACTCACATTTGTCTTTGCAGACTGTGCTCTTAAACAGAGAATAAAAGGACTGAAAGGCAGTGTGAAGGATGAATAATTCAAAGAGGAGACCATGGCCTCACTGAGATAAACTAATTTCAAGGAGAGTTTTACCAGATGACACATGCTTAAGTTTTCATTTGGAATATTATGTTAAATTTTGTTATATAATATTGTATTATCTTGGACAGTTTTTTTTGCATTCTATGGAGTTCTTCTTATTTACCTTTGGTTTAAACCCATGTAGCTCTGTAGATTTCATTCGCAGCATTTTACACTCTGTAAATTAAGTTAGCATCCAGCATTTGCTTTCTCTGACCTGCTAAATTATCACATTTCCTCCTTTATGAACCTCTGACTGATGTATTTATAGCAACAGTCCTCACAGTACCACATGTGTATTGTTATTGGGTTAATCTGTGGAAAAGAAGGAGTGGACAGCACTGCAAAATGCAGCAGAAAAATTGGCTTATTAACAAAAAAAGCTAATAACTTTTGGGGGAATACTTAAGGATAATGGAGCAAAAATTTTCACATTCAAAATGCAATTTGAGGGAAAGAAACTGAAAAATAGCCCACAGCTTGTTGTGTATCTGCTCTGCCTGACTCTAAAGCAGATCTACCAAACGCAAGGTGATCTTCCTAACAGACCTGCTTATAAATTCAGCTGGAGATATGAAATCCAAACTGCTCTAATGAGAATCAGTAAGAAGTTCAGCAGCCGAAACTTTTCCTTTTCCAGTGGAATGTGACAGTTTGTCACAATTAAAATGTTTCTCAGGAACAGCACAGTTATAACCAATTTTTCAAGCAGATATATTGGCTTGAAAGTAGTTTCCAGTGATCAGAAACTCAGGCTCATGCTGGCTGCAGTAAGGGCACCCAGTTTCCCAGGGACTCTCTGTAGCTCACCTGTGGATTAGTCTGCCTGTGAATCCAAGTTCTTTCCTTATTTATAGCCAGCCAGGCAAGCAGGCTGCTTTTGCTGCTGGTTGGGGAGCTATGTTAGACTGTGTAGAGAAAACTTACGTGTAATGTCAGTGTTTGGGTTTTCCTCTTAACTCTAGAGAAATGTAAATGAGGAAAAAAAAAGAGTAAGATTAAAAAAAAAAAATACATTAAATGAATATGTTATTTTTCTTTCTATTTTTTTTGTTTTGTGTTTCATTTACTCTTGGACTTAGTTGGCAATGGCAGCAGGCAACCAGAATCTTATTAGCTAGGTGGCAGTTTACATGAAAGTTCATAATTTTTTCATTTCTTTCCTTCCTCCCAAATTTTTATCATTGTACTTGATGCTTCAGTATTTTCCAGTTAGGCCTGGTGAGAATGAAACAGCAGTGGATGCAGTCTGGTATTTGGATATTCTGCTGTATTAAGAGTGTTTCTAGTAATTTGGTGGTGGGGTTTTTTTAGCAATTAGTTCTTTATCAAGATGGCAAAATCTGTCTTTGAGTGATTCAATCTTTAACTGAGTCCCGGTGACCCACCACTTATTTTGCAAACAATTGAGGTACATTTTACTCCTTTCTTATTTTTGTCGCTTAAAAATTGTGTCACTGGATTTAAATAGATACCTTGAACTTTCATTGGGATGCCAGATACCATCCTCTGGAGTGAAAGAAATTTCTGATACAATTTTGATGATAGGAGGCTTCTTTGGCGACTTGCACAGTTTTGTGAGCTCTGTTATGGGAAGCTTTTAGATTGAAAATAACCTGTGATCTTTGTCATATGAAGGTTTCAGCTGGGAAATACCCCAGAGACAGGATATTTTTCTGGGTTGGTAAAAGTATTCAAACTCACAGAGGTAATTCCATTATGCTCTGCCTTTTGGTGAAGAAAGCTGGATTCTTCCCAGATCTGATCTTGGTGATTCTCTTCTGACATCCTGTTTGCCTGAGCACAGTACTTTTTTTTCCTGTGTTCCGCTTCCCATAGTTTCCAGGACTTGAGCACATCAGCACTTCTGCATGACACTTGATGAGATAAAGGACAAATTATTCCAAACAGGAAAACTCCATGTTTTTCTCATTTAATTTTTGCTAAATAAAAGTTTACTGAAATTGATTTTATTCAAATGAAGACACAATTAAAAAAAAAAAAGAGCAAAATACATTGAGCTTCACATTATTGCATGATATTTTTCAATGTCACAGGCAAGTCTTCAGTTTGGTATCAATGTATTGATTTATATCTACTGAAGGTCTGGCCTGAATAAAATTAGCATGTATATATGCCTGTCAAGAAGCTGTGGTCTTTTAAGAAAATCTCTTCTTGTTATCAGGGCTGGAACTGTAGCAGATTCCTAATGTTGCACTTAGAAACCTTGTATTTAAAATGTACTTTAGCACTTAGGCGCCTTCTGTGCAATAAACCAGCTAGTCAGGGGGAAAAAAATCTGTTTAACATATTGGTGATATAATCCTTGTAAAGCTAACTTCTGTTAGGCAGAGGCTGCTGAGCACACAACAGGCAAGAGAGAACGGAAAGAGAAAAGTTGGGAAATGTTGCCAAAATGACACTAAATGTTAATGATCCGATCACAAAAATTGTCCTTCAAACTGGAGTGTGTAGTAAATAGCAATGAATAAATGTACTTGTCAGGAAGATTTGATTTGTCTAGCAAATCCTTACTGACATATACACTCATTTACTACTATATAGCCTTTTGAAAATGCCATTCCAGCAGAGCATAAAAAAGGTTATTTAGATTAAGTATAGCAACAAGATGAGCAGCATACTGAGTTCATTGGACTACAGGCACACTCATTTAATACCCAGTGCTCCATTACTGTGAATGAAGCTGTCTCTGAAAAAAACAATGGGAAAGAAACAGCAAATAAAAACAAGCATAA